>JAQFXT010000298.1:0-48017 GCA_034683725.1 Strigamia crassipes
GAAAATGCTTTTAAATTGTTTTTTAAACAGAATTAAGAAAATGCTTTTAAATTGTTTTTTAAACAGAATTAAGAAAACTGTATTACAAATGTAATTCCTAACATCTAAATGCATATTTTACTTATCAGATTGTCCTTTTAACGATGACTGTCATGATTTTCGATAATTTTGGTGCGAAAATGTGAACTTACAGGTATTGTCGTTGTTTCAGGGTGTCGGGACGAAATCTCACGTGTTGGGGTTGTGTGAAAACTTAAACAGGAGTGATTAAGCCGAGTTCCGGAAATGATGAATCGGTGACGTTACTGATAGTGATGTCACATCGCTTTCTCATTGCCGTGGAGCCGTAGTACTTTTTACTACGTCACAGCGTGGCGTTCTGTGCTCTGGGATCTCTAGAGGGGATAAACACAGATTGCTTTTCACTCTCAGTTTGCGAGAGCAAAGATTGTATTTTTTAGTTGGAGTTGAATCCAATTTATTTAAATTGTCATCGGATGCTTCGATTGTTGTCAGATGAGTTTAAATCTTTTATTTCATTTTGTACTTTTTCTAAAAACACTTTTTCAGGTATTTTTGATGAAATGTTAACTTGACAATATATGAGAATTTCTCCAAACAAGGTCATTAACCTTGAAATTAGAAAAAAATTTATTTTTTTAGATCTACTCTCCTCCTAAGATCAAGCATATGAGACATCATGTGTTGATACATCTCAGAGATAATTAATTCTAGCTGTTGGTTGTAAAAGTGTGGATTTTGAGAATCCACTACTAGAATAGTGTCAGGCAATCTTGGATCCCATGGCACTCTTAGTTCTCTACAGAAGTTAAAAAATGCCAAACGATTTTTGCAATCTGCTTGAATAATTTCTCTAAATCATCCATTGACTTGTTGGATGATTTCTTTTGCGCACAATCTTTGACCCAATGTCCCAATTTCTTACAATTTCTCCAGTCTCTGGAGTTCTAGTTCAACCAGTTGATGGTGATTTAGATCTACCTTTTTCTGATTTGTCTCTTCTTGGTTAAGAGAGGGGTGATTTTGAACGTTTGCTCGTATTGACCTTTGTGATGCATCAAAAGAAAGTGTTTTTTGGAACTAAAGATGGTTTATATTTAGAAGCAACTGGGTTATTCTTTACAAGAAAATAGCAGTGGCATCAGAATCTTCCTCTTCTTCTTGCTCAGCTTCTTCAGCAATTTCTAGCCCTGTGTGTTTGTTCTGCAGACCGCTGGGACCTGAGTGTCCCAGTTGTGTGCGCCATGCGTTCCTAATGCAAGGCGTGCTAGAAATCATAAGGTACTCACTGGCCACGCCGTCCACGATCGCGTGACCAGCAGTCAGGAACTTATGATGGAGTTGAGGAACTTCATGTAAACGGATATCACACATAGATGCACTAGCCCCTAGACAACTGACCTTAATACTGGCCCCTAGACAACTGACCTTAATAAAGTATTATACACCATTAAATAGTGCGTCTTTGTGTGGTTCTTTGGAACATCCCCTTGACCACGTGGCGACTGTAGCCGAACACTCACAATGGTACTCGGTTAAAATGTTCAGCAACATTCTACCTATGACTGATTTACCGCAGAGTACAGAAGTGTTGAAAATGTTCAAAAAATTGCCGAGTTTGGATGAAATAGTGAATCGTGGCAAAGGAAAACCAGTAGGTTACACCTTGATGCCCATTTTGGTATTGGTTGATTATTTGTTCAGGACAAATAAAGCTGTTACACCATACGATTGAAACTACGTTAAGAGGTACTGGCACTCCATGTCCACATTGTTGGAGCCGAAGCTGGAAATCAGCGATTTGATGCACAAACTCGAAACTCACCTTTACTGTGTACTGGTTGAGAATCTTCGCAAATTAGTGCAGATGAAATCAAAGATTGAAAACGATGGAACCTAATTAATCGAGGCTCAAGTTTAGAATAACGATAATAACGGGTCGATCCGATGATGAAGATGTCAAAATGTCGACCATTTGTGAATTTTGGCTGAAAGACGTCAAAATTCAGTTGAAAGAGTTCTACAATCTGTCATGGAAGATCGAATTGGCCACAGATTGGATGTTTCCTCAAGTCTGCAAATTTTTCAAGTGTCCAGGGCACCATCAAGATTCTAGCCAGGGCGCAGTGGTTTGACCTTAACCTGTAGTGTTAGCAACTAATAACTTTAAAGTAATAACTGTATTGTTTATTTTCGGACAACGAAATCGTCAAATAAATAACTTCGCTACGTTGTTCTCGGGCTTTTCAGAGTCTGCGTAGTTATACATCTGGTTTATTTAAATTAAACTGGTATTTAAGCGAGAAATTTTGGCGAACTGACGGCTCATCCTGAACTAATGAGGCAATGTGTTGAAATATAAAATGGTGAATTACCTAGGAATTAATCCTAGGAGAAATCAGAACACAAGGCTTATATAAGGTTCATTGTTTTTATTCTGCAAAAGAACTGCTGATGTACAAGGAAAGGAATTTTTATTTTTTATTTTAAAGTTTGCTGTTTGTAGAAATTTGCGTGTATTAAACGACGAGTAAATGATAAATGTGTCCGCGCTGCATGAAGTAGAAGTATTGTATTTGTTCATTGAAATTAGAATCTTAAATAGTTAATTTAATAAATCTGAAAATAAAATAGTAAAATTACACAATTTTGTCACAGCTTTTATTGAACAAACCATGATTTGAATCAATCTTTAGTTAAGTCGCAGTGTAAAATGCAGACACTGAGGATTTATATACATCTGACATGACGGCGAAATAATGGAACGAATTGAAGAGTGAATTTGGGGGGTTTTGCAACGTGCATTTCATTTTCATAAGGAGCGAATGAGGTAGAACTTCAAAGCCTACGCAATATTTTGTTATTAAATTAGACGTTGATATATTGGTCCTCAGTATCTGTCAATATACAAAGAAAAAAACGCCTATAAACTGCCATCTGACAACTATTTTAGAATTCTGAATACGATTGGCAGTCTTGTAGTGTTATATAACATTCAAATAGTCAACATCAAGCACAAAAAAGATACATTTAAGTCTACAAGTAATAACAAAAAAGTAAAATGGCATTGAGCAGTAATGCACTGCCTCCTGATGCCTTCGATACTCAAACATTTTCAATACAAATGTAATCTCCACAACCTTAAAAATAAAATGTAAAAATTATTACATAACGTTTACATTTGATTTTAAAATATACACATTTTTATCATAATAAACAACAAACAATATACATTTTGAGCAGATAATTAATTAACAAAATTAAATAAAAAGAATTTATTTTTTTTTTTTGAATTTTTTTTCTTCTTTCATTCCTGAATTTTAAATTTACAAAAAACATGTACAGCTTAGAACATTAAGCATAATAAGTAAATCAGTTAATTAATTAGAGGACTTTTAAATTGGCAATTCATTCACAACCAACTCAAATAAACATTACGAGGCAGTGCCATTAAGAAATCGAGCAGAAAAATATCCATCCATTTGAAAACTAGTTTCCTTACCCGTAGAAAGATTCAAACGAACACAGGCTTATTTAATAATTTTAATAAAGCACCTGCACTATCTTAAGTTGCTGCCAACACAAAAAACAGTTGGTTGCTGATTCAAGCAGAAAGTATTTTTATCCAAGATTAATTATTATTCTTTCGCTTGTATTTTTTAACCCCAAGCTTAAGCAAACATTTAAAAAATTACATTTATTGCTTCATTACACCAATTAATCCATTCATATTAATTAATTGCAATAAACTGTACAAACTCCTATATGTTGTTGCAACACAAACAACAGTCTTGTTTGAAAAAATGAACACAAGAAAAGATTTTTACGTCGCATGTGATCATCTGAATCTTTTAAGTACAACCGACATTCATATTGATATGTTAAATACATTTGTTGTCTTACACAAGAAAGGTAATTATTTGGATGCTAAAGTTGAGTAAATACGACAAAGGAAGAGCAATCTAAATGAGCTCTGAGTCTAATTCAATTAATTAATTCATAATAGTAATAATAATAACACACGTGGCCAACAAGTCTTTGATAAATTTCCTACAACACACGAGGTTGTTTTTTTTTTTCTGTAAGTATAAAATACAAAACACATATACACACAATATTTCTTTTCTTTTTGAAAAAACCTTAAATACACTTAGTGGAAGCTGCAGAAGCTTAAAGTAGAGATGCGATACAATTTCTCACATTCCAGTTTACGAGGAGTTTTACACAATGATTCGTCAAAGTTAATTCCAAAAACTAAGAATTAAAACAATAATAATAATAATAATAATAATAATAATAATAATAATTTGAAATAACAATAATCACTCAAAACTAGTCTGTACAGTTGTACTGTCACCTGAGCAATGTTATTGCCTTTCAAGCTAAAGGGGATTTTATCATTAATCAAATGACTATACAGTTGTAATCAATTCTAATATACCACACCACCCATATTACTTGCATGGAAACTCACTTAGCAATCACAGTTAGGCATTAACTTTTCACATCCATATTGAAAATTTCAAATAAGAATTTAAAGCAAACAAATTAAAGAGAAAAAGTACTTGTTTTAACTGGAATGTGAGAAACCAATGTGTTAAAGAAAGGGCTTTATTTGAGGGAAGATTTGCATACCAGAATGAAAGACACACACTGACTACCAGTGATATCTGATTGTCACATAATATTTGTGAATCGTGTGCACTGGCAGATGGTTGCCGACGACGGCAAATCCGAGACAGTTCATACATGTCCAATTTGAGTGGAAGTGCAGCGTTTTATAAACTTTTGTTAACTTTTTTGGTTGGTATTTTTCCTTTAAAAATTCTCAATTTAGACAAAAAAAAAAAAAATGAAGGGTCTTTGTTGTGGGGCACCATCTCCCAAACGCGTATAAAATACCATTCTCTTGCGAGGAAGTCAATGCAAGACGAGTATTAAAAATGGCACCTAAGCGATTTCGTCACAATCAACAGTTTCTCTTCAAAACCCATGTCACGCGATATTGTTTATTTTTTTCTCTCTTTTTTTATTTTTGCATTATACTTGTCGTTGTATTTATCACTTCTTGCAATGGTTGCCTCGCGTAATAAGAGAATAATTGAAAAGTCTTTAAGAAATATATATTTCTTTTTAAGATATGTTTTGTATTTTTTTTCAATGAATCTTTATAATAGTATATATATATACATAATTATTGAGATACGTTAACATGATTTTAATATTTTGTATTTTTTCTCTCTTAAATTCATCATCAGGAAATTTAATAATAGCAGTGTGGAAGTATTTACAGTTGGGTTTGTGTCAGATCAGGGAAAATGGCTAAGTTCTTTGGTCTTAATAATTTCTTTTCATTTAATTGAGCCTTTGGTATGCTTATATGGGGACAAGGATTTGATGGAGAAAGGTGTAGTATTGCATTTGTAGTATACGTTTCTATTTTAAATTCTACATTTCTGTAATCACATGTTAGCAATTTTTCAAAATTTTTTATCTTTTAAATTGAAAACAAACGAACTTAGCAAAAAAGTAATTACTTAATTAGGAGGGGTCTGATAAGTACTTTGAAAAACATTTTGATTCCTAATGTTGCTCTCTAATTAAACTTAAAAATTAAAAATTAAAATCAAGAAAGAAAGAAAGAAAGAAAGGGGTTGAATAGTTAGGTACCTCGAAAAAGCTGTTTAGCGATCAGCAAAATATATGAAATAAAAAAGCCTGAGACAAATCCCTGCACCAACTTGATGAATTTTTCAAAAGTGTAATCATAATAATAATGGCTGAAAATTTCAAATTTATACATATACGTATATGTATTTTAAAATACACTGTCAGCCCCTATATTCTCATGTTAAATTAAACGATAAAACATTTGAATTCTCTAATGTTGTAGACAAGCCCTCAGTCGGGAGAACGAAAGACAACATATAATACCCTGTTGTAATATACTTTGCATAATTACAAATCAGTTAATACTACTTAATTAAGATGAGCTCCTGCTGTTTGTCCCAATATAAGGCTTCGTGTTTCTTTTTTCTTTTTTTTTTTCTGTTGTAAATATTATTTTTAACATTTTTCCATTTTCCACCACTGACTTCTTGAGTCATGCGTAAAATTGCAATTAATTACCAAGAGATTCCTTCTTTTTTTTAAAAAATGCTGCAAATGGTTTTTTCTCTCTCTTATTCGGTAGATAATTACATAAGTGAATTAAATTTATTTCCCTTTTTCCGAATTGAAGTTCCAAAACAAACGTTTAATTCCACTTGGTTGCTGGGATAAAGATTCATCATGACTCATTTTTGATATTTGTATCCCCAAAAATAAATGCTTTTCACACACTTTTGTCAGGAAAAGCAGACTGTCGTTACAAATCCACCTGATTGTTATATCAAGTTTTATCCAATTAGTTAACACAAATAAAAAAGCAAACTTATATATAAAAAAAAATTGTTAATAATAATAAAATTAAACAAAAATAAAACACTCAAAAATTTCAAAATTTAACAATTCATATTTTTTCTTTTTTTTTCAAGTCCCTGATTTTTCTTTCTGTTTAATGCACGTTTTTTTTTTTATATAAAATAAAAATGCTGTTATAAATAAAAGAATCGGGGATTTAAATTATTTTTTCGGTCGATGTCAAAACAACCAATTACAAATTATATTCTTAACTATAGACGTAACGTGTGCTGCATAATCGAGAAACCAGCCTCTGCTTTTATTTGATTTTAATTTCCTTTATGCGGCAGACCATCAAATCTTGCAGTTGTGAGCAGAATATTCTTAGGATTTGATTATATTAAACACCACACCACACATTTAAAAACTAATTCTAAATCTTATCTACAAGTGGTAAAATTCCTTTTAATTTATTTTCAATTTAATAATTTCCTTTTTCGTTTAGAAGATGAACAAAACCTTGTAAAGTTAGTTGAGCAGTTGCTTCTACTCCTCACTTGTTTCTTTTATTTTTATTGAATTTACTCCAAGAGTCATTAATTCACTAATTAATGTGGCAGAAAAAAAATGTTTTAGAAAATTAGGTTTTCCCCCCAAACGTTGTGCGCAATTTTTATTATTTTTATTAATATTGTTTAAAGGAAACCTACGTTTTCATAGTAATATTTAACAAGTGTGTAGAGTCCACACTTTTTTCACACACGATGATATTTAGCACCTTAATAGATCAAATAAATATTTATTGTTTGTTTTTTATTATTTTTTTTTTATAAATTGCTAAGACCATACAATTATAATTTCTCCAAAGTGCACCAAAGAATTCCTGTTCGTAATAAATTTCATATTTCCTATTTACATTATTTACACTAAAAAAGTCAAAAGCTGGAGCTCCGATATACACAATGCGCTTATAAATGAACACTTAATAAGCAAATGCAGCAATAAATTAACAATTAGGATATAGAATATTTCTTAAATTTTTTTTTTGCTTCGTAAAAGATATTAATTTTTTTTTTTATGTACCGTGAACAAAAGTTCGCTTAAAATTTGGCACAATTTACCCACTTGGTAGTAAGCATATCTCTAGATAGCCAAGAAAAAATTTGTACTTGATCTCATTTTTTGCGTGTTAAAAATATTAGCTTCAAAAAATGGTAGTCATATATCAATATGAAAAAACACATCCACATTATCCATTTACAATACTCTTAAACATCTTAAATAGATTAGAAGTATAAATTGATCAGAAAATATCCAGTATATCTGACATGAGTAAAATCCACTACTATAATACAATATTATTTACAATACACTGTCAACACTAGTGAAATATCAGTTTATACAATAATTTAAAAAAAAAGTAACAATTGATAGAGCATTTCCATTCAGACAACATGACTACACAAGTAAATGTATATTTTTATACATAATCTTTTCCTTTTTTTTGTATTTAATATACATATCTTTGAGATATATATGTGAATATGATGGTATAAGTGCAGTTTATCCATTCAGAACTATGTATTAATGTGCATTTTAAGTCAAAAATGAATGAATATGCATAAGTCTTTTTTTTTTTTATATTCCCAAATTGCATAGTAAGTACCAACATCCTGCCGACATGACGTAAAAACAGAAAGGGTTAAACCCTTTATTTTTTTATTTATTATTTTTTTTTTTTTAGAAAAGCAGAGACTGATTTCAAGGTCAATCGATTTATGTTTTAAAATTTGGAGTTCTTCTGATCTGACACAGAAAGATGAATTGAAATTATGAATTTAAAAAAATTGCAAAATTAAATAAAAATAGCACACGTTACCCTACAGAAGGTCAGGTGGAAGTTCTAGTCGCAGGTGTGGGATCCGTAGTCGGGTTGTTGGGAGGGGAGGGGAAGAGCAGTTCTCTCAGCTGTGGCCCAACCATCCTGAGGCAGCTAACCTGTGGAAGGAAAGGAAACGTTCCACTTGCTTGAGAGTCATAACGCAATAAAATTGTATGTAATTATTACACTTTTTGGTTTTAGCTTACGTCAGAGAATGAAAAAATTCGTTTGGATTAAAAGAAATAGTGTGACTGAAAATAAAAGCAGGACAATAGGATGAATTATTGTAAGAAAGTATTACAAATAATAATAATAATAATAATAATAAACTGGCAAAAAAAGGAATTTGTTGTGTGGAGGCGGTGGAAGGGGTTTTTATTATTTTTTTTTTTAAATAAAGAAATTAATTATTTTACAAAAATGAAAGTTTAAATTTAATTTTTTTTTTTGCACTTTTAGGAGTTGTTTCATAACGAAAAATGCTAACGTTCAAGTTAGTACATTTTCTTATTAATAAAAACAAAATATATATATATATTTTTTTTTTTTAAAAAAGAATAAAAAATCAATTTGTATTTAAAATTTTATTTCTTAATTTAACTTTAAAATGAACTATATTTTGTATTTTCTGTCATTATTAATATTTAATGTCGAATTAAGTCAACAAGAAAATTCATTTGTATATGAAATTGAAATGAAACGTGCATCAGTAAGTACTGTTTAGATTTATTGAACCACAAGGAAATAATCTAAAAAAAAAACACAAAAATTAATCCAAAATTTTGCTGTTCCAAACAGCGACAGTAAGGAATGTCTGGGTGAACGTGAATAATTCAAAGCAATAAAATATTTATCAATAATAATAATAATATAATAATATAATAATATACACTTTAATGCTTCACTGAATCACCCATACATTACAGTAAAAAATTCTACACCAGTCAAACAAATATTTTTTAAATTCCAAAATATAGAAACTGTCCTACACAGCAGATATTTGACACAAAAAAATATTTAAATTCTTTGACTAATTTTTTTTTTTTCCATTTCATAATAATCAATAAATTCAAATCTAAACTTAATTCCTTAAAAAAATCAATAGTATGTTTGCTTATATCACTCCTTGAAGTCAATGAGCAGTGGTTTTGATGTAATTAGGGGCAGTCAAATAACTATAGTAGCTCACGCCACTCGGATCTGTGGATATCCTATAAAGATAAGAGCATATATAGGGGGATAAAAGTCTGCAATTGCAGTAAAGGTTTATTTTTTTTGGTTTTTTTGTGTTTTTTTTAGTGACCACATGACTGCTTGACGTACATCGCAGTGAAAATTCGAGCAATGTGCAAAGCAAATATCGGAGTGTTATTGAACATTCTTGTGTAAGCCATTATTAGAAGATGATATTCTAATACTGAAACAATTTTTTTTCTACAAGACCAATCAGTTATCACCACTGAGAAAAGTATAAAGTTACTCACAATATGAGTACGGTATTAAGAATTATGAACTGGGCAGGACCATGAACATATAACAAGCGTGTTATCTATATAATTGAGTATAAAAGCCAGCAAATACAATTTACTTTGTCTCAATTTGTTTGTTAATAATAATATACGAATAATCATAATATACGAAATACTATTTATATGTATGTATACGGTATATACATTTACAAGGACATAGAAAAATTAACTTCTCAAATTTCTTAACCCCACTGAGCACATCTGATTATTGCTTTTTTTTATTATTCAAAAAAGTTCAAATTAATTAGTTATTGCAGACGACCAGATAATTTTATTTCGACAATTTTTTTTCTGTTATTCAAAAATTATAACAATTCAAGTAAAAAGAAAAACGAGGAGAAAAAAAAAATGGAAGTTATAGGAATGATGGTGTGTACTTTGCAACTATTCCATCGAGGAACATTTTTCTTTTGATTAATTATTCTAACTTTGTCTCGGTGTCCTAAATTCCTTTTCATCTATATTTTTAAGCTTGTACGTAGAAAATTAATTGTTCATCATTAATTATTAAAATCATTAATTTAATTTTTTCCTTTTCTTTCAAAATTAAAGCTTAGTCGTAATGGAAGCATGATCAAACATTGATTGCTGCCATTACCGTAAGACTTTATTAGTTTCATTAAGAACAGGTTTTTCATCGCCAAACTAATGTAACAATTATTTTCCCATTCTAAAGTGTGTGTTTGTTTACAACTACGGAATTATTTTTTATTTTAAAAAAAATTAAACCTTTGTCTCAGTGCAATGATGAGCAAATGTATTTTTAGTGCTCACAAGCAAAGGGTCTACTTTAACGCGTAACGATTTCAAACTACTGTAGAGCATTTCAATAAACTGTAAGAAAATATTTCGTTTCTGAGCACATACATTTTTGTGTTAATAAAAATAAAAAATAAAAAACTTTTTTTTTTAAATATAGAATATGCCAATTGCATGCAAGAAAAACTATTCGGTCAATCAAATCTGCCTTTTTTTTTTGGTTTTGAAAAATAATATGTAATATGCATAGACAAATTTCGTCATTAGTTTTTATTTGTAATACTAAATTTGAAAAATTAACGGATTTTTAAATGAAAAATAAAACTTATTAATAAATCCTATACCATCATCTGCCTCATGATCGTGTCACTGAGGTAGGTTACATGGTCCTGACCAGAGGATTAGGAGGAAAAAAAATTACTTCTACAGTATGAATAATATCCACGCACGCCACACCAGTGTTACAGAAGATATCAAATACAAAGTTGAGCTAAAAGGATAACCATTGACGTAGTTATGTGTTATATGAACAACAAAAAAAAAAATCTAAAAAAAAAAGTATCTAGTTTTTTAAAACTACATAAAATGACATCACAAGAGTTTATATATTATTTTGTTATTTTTTTTTTCTTTCTTTTTAATAGTCAGATCGACTGATTAGAAAAAAAGTTTTAACCAAAACTCTTGTAGTGATATGTGTCAAAAAACCTGTACAGTGAACACACGTTTACAAATCGGTTGCAAACAACATTCTGGAATAAAATGTGTAAATTAACTAAAACAGAAAAGAAAAACAATAAAATTAAAAAACTTAACCAAAAAAATCATAAAGATAAAATATTTCAATTATTTTTTTTCTTCTTATAAATGAGCCTTGTACAAATTCATTGCAAATAACTACATCATCATTGTTATATTTAATATTAATACTAGAAAATATTTATCACTTAAAAAAAAATTAACATTTTTTCACTTGATTTTTTTTTTCCTTTCGTCAAAATCTAATTTTAAAAATAACTACTTGCAAAAAAATTTAATCAAATTTTTTTTTTTTAACATTCCATAATTTTCTACATTATTAATTTAAATACAATAGTAAACCTCGTACCAAAACATTCAGTGCTATTTTACAAATCGCCTTGTCAGAACCATTATTCGTTTCAATATTCTAAACACCTTAAGGATTTAATTTTGTACAACTATTATCATTTTGTAATTAATATAAAAAAAAAGAAAAAACAAAAAGAAATAATATTAATAATAATAATAATAATGATAATAATAATAATGATAATAAAAAAAAGAAAAGAATAAAAATAAATGATAATCGTAATCCACAAGACTCGCACCACGCGTTTATAATCAGAAGACAGTGGCGCAAACGAGCGAGCCCTTTCTATCCTATCCATTTATTTGTTTGTTTCTATAACTTCAAGTGGTTGAATCGTTATTTTCTTTAATAGGGAGCAAACTTGTTCCGCTCTGATTTCTTAGTCCCGTTTTGCGTTGTGGCCCCACCCCTCATTTTGGCCTGGAAGTTGGTGGTTTTTCGGGTCTGGGAGATGTCGCTGAGGTTAAAGAGGGCAGACGTGGCAGCCCCCAGCCCAAGAAGTGGTGCCGGTTTGATGAGCTGACTCAAGGGGATGGCCAGGGGGCTGGGACTAGTGGTCAAGGTCGATGTCAGATTGGCTGAGGTCGTGGGGGTCGAATTCGGGTCAAGGGAAGTCAGGTTCTTATGCAGTTCCATGCTGCGGAGAGAAGGGAGAGGGAAAAATTGGATTAGACAGGATACTGCATGGAAAATGGAGTGAGTTCACCTGACTGGCTTTTTGATTTCACAAGTTTACAAAACATCAAAGGGCGAGTCCTGTGATCACACCAAAAAACATGCAGGCAGGTGATTGGTATATTGGATTTCGGGAGACGTCTTATATCTTTTACAGCATGTGCATGAATTGCTTTTTGTACATTTTAAATCAATTTTCCATCCAATCCAAGATTAATCAATTTTTATTTTATTTTATTTTTTTATTTTATTTTTAATTTCTCAAACCAGTGTTAAAATGCCACAAGCGTCCCCAGCGAATTAAGTCCGTTTTAATGGCCAGTTTCGAAACTCACGCGTTATCGCCAATCATAAATTTACCAATTTTTTTTTTTTTTTTTTTTATTTTTTATTTTTGGTTTAAATATTAAAAATCGATTCGGAAATTTGAAATTGATTTTTCGAAACTGGCTAGCACAAACACCATGCACATCTGCCCGGAAAAATAATTTGTAGTTTTTCTTTTTCCTTGCTACAGACAAGATTACGAAAGCCAAATGTGCTGCTTAATCAAAGAAACAATATTCTATCTTAGCGACTAAATTGAGAGTGCAAGATATATAAATATATATAAATACAAGAGTGGAAACAAAGAAGCAGATTGCCATATACCCAACTAGTCATTCCAAATAACCAGCTGCACTCGGCTATTGATTAAATTTACATAGGAATTTCGACCAATTATATGAAAACTCAACTTGACGGAATAAACCTAATTCCAAGTGCAGATGGTCAATTAGATATTCAAAAATTTCAGGCTAACATTCAATTAATTCTAATTACGACCGCGTTTCGCATTCTTCAAATTCATCATTTTCTTTTTTTTTAAATTTGAATTTTTTTCTTTCGTTTTTTAATAATAAACTCAATGGTAGCCCGAAGATAAAGTTAACTCAGTGCTGGACTATTCGAACTACATTTTATCGCATACACCATTTGTTTTTGTTTCTCGCAATTAATATTATTTTTAATAGCCGTTTTAGTAAATAAAAAAAAGAAAAAAGTGGAAATACCACCACAAAGAATGAGCAAAGAATGAGCCAAAAATACTCGTGTTATCCATTTCTAATGTAAGGTACGCAAAAGAGCCATTCTGCCATTTGCTAGCATTTACATTTGCAAATGTTAGACAAGCAAATACATCAAAAATTAAGAAACAAAGTTCAAAGCCCAGCACTGTTGTCAGTACACAGCGTGGGTAAGCATAAACATAGTAATAATAATAATAATAATAATAATAATAATAATAATAAAAGTAATAATATTATACTTAACACTAATCGTTACTAATAATAATAAATTAAGCTATAATATAAAAAAAAACGAAAAGAAATAAACAAAAAAAAAAAAAACGAAACAAAAACAAAATAACCACACAACTTCCATCATACTTATTAATAACAAATGTTCTTAATTAAAAACTGCAGTTAAATGTTTAACCTGTATGTGCTGTTGAAGAATAAACTACAGCTCTAAAGAAATCATGCTGCCGAGTTTCTTCACAGGCAGAACAAGCACTGAAATACTACACAATCCGAGTTACAACACACTCAAGTACTAAAACTGCCAGATGGATTGATATAACACAGATAAATTCCCTTAATTCATAGTTTCATTTTAGTTTAAAATTTAATTAAATTCGGTCTCCATCAATTTTTCGATGAATCCAATATCGCAATGTGTTTGCTTTAGGCTCGACATCTGTGTTTAAGGTCCCACGGGTAAACTCATTAAAAACCAATGACGAGCCAAACTAGATTAATTGAGAAACTGCATGGTAATCGCTTGCGTGAAACCGATTAAATGTTAAACAATGGAATTGATGTCCAGTTAAGCAGACAGTGCTCGACAGCATGTTAAATCTTTATCAATTATTTTACATTTTCCAATCCAATGGAATGCTGACGAGCATATTGGAACACGAATTGAATGAAACTGTTGTTGTATAGCGAAAGAAACGCAAGTAAAACTATGAATTCAAAGATTTCAAATTTCTATTCATGCCATATACACAGACAGCAAGGGAAGTGCAAATCTCGAAGTATCAATATAATTTTTTAAATGTATTTATTATTATTATTCTTATTTTTACTAAAACAAGATCAGCCTTGTCAAAACATGCAACTAAAAAGATTTTTTTTTTCTCAAGTGCCAATTAAAGAGGTAACTTTTTTTGTTTGTTCACTAAAACAGAATATTGAAAACAATAAAGAAAAATAAAGGTTTAGAATTATTTCACAGTTTGAACAACTAAACATACAAAATAGAAGGAAGCGGAAAAAAGAGAGTTCAAAAGAAAATTAAAAAGTAAAAAAAAATAAATAAAATAAAATGAAATAAAATAAAAAAAGTAAATAAATAAAATAAAATGAAAAAATAAGTAAAATGAAATAAAATGAAATAAATAAAAATTATCAAGCTTGTCTCGTGTGCACAATGCAAAATTAAAGAAAGCCAAGTTAGTTTTCATTTCTCTTTTTTTTTTTTTTTTTAATTAATTTTTTTTAGGACAAAAGGAATATGGAGGTGAAGGAAAATGTGAAAGGAGGATTGGATCCAGAGACTTTTGAGGAGTATCTGGATAGTTTCCACTTCTGGCAAAAATGAAGGGTTGAGTTTGAGGAGTGGATAAGATGTATCCGAGGGATAGGGCCAATCTAACAACAACAACAATCATCACACTTACCCTTGGTGTCAGTTAGAACAGCAACTGTCACTTTAAACTTCTAACCTGGCTTATCATATATATATATATATAAAACTTAGCTTACAATTCAATGGAATATAATATAAATTACAGAAATTTCATTTATTTTTTTTTCAGTTTTTTTTCAGTTTTTTTTTTTTTTTTTTTTAAACTGTAGCCTCCCTGTGATAGTGCATAATGGAAAACGAAAAACAAGACACAAAAACCAAAACCAAACACCTACCAGGTAACACAATCAACGTAATAAATAATAGAAAAAAAGAAAATTTACTTCACTCACCTCGTATTAATGAGGTATTGCGCCATGCTGATTGCCTCTGGGGTGCCAGTGATTGTAACTGAGCGGTCTTTGGAACCTTCTTCAGAGTTGGAAATCTTTATAGTGGCACCTGAGATCTGTCTGTAATTTATAAAAGAAAGGAAAAAAGAAAGGGGAGGAAAAAAAAAAAAAAAAAAAAAAAAGAAAAAAAAAAATAGAAAAAAAAAAATAGAAATATTTTCATGCAATTTTTTTTCCATTAATCTGCAAATCTCACCTTATTTCATTGATTTTGGCCCCGCCTTTGCCAATTATGCAACCTATAAGGTCATTAGGTATTGTCATTTCATGAGTTTGGGTCTGTGTGTTGCTTAACGTTCCAGGCCTGGCAAAGTTATTTGTCGCAGCCATTGCAGCAATTGCTATCAAATATTTAAATATACAGACAGAGTTAGAATCCTCTTCCGCAAACTGGAACAGCAGGTACGGCTTCATTTACATTAATAAACATCGATTTTATAAGTACTCTAATGTAAATGTAGCACCATGCTTTAAATTCAATGTGTAGCACATTTGCATTTAAAATCCGTAAATTTTTATTCTGATTGCGTAAACAGCAATTTCAGATGAGTTTAAATTATGCAACGATTTTTTTTTCTCCTTTAAAAACCACACAGTAAAAATGAAACGCGGTATCAAGTAGCAAATCAGCTAAAATATACCGTACTTTAAATTTAACGAATTTTAAATTCCCCAGTTTATGAATGAGGAGAATGTTTGCAACCGGTAATAATCACCTTGAGGTGTTAACGCCGCTGCTGTTAAATTATGTCCAGGGATTATAGGCGTGTGCTGCAGCGCGAGTTGATGAAGCTTTGTCAGCTGAATTAAAGAAGGAAAAAAAGCTTAGGTTATTCAATTCCAGCTCACAAGTAATGGAAATAAAAAGAACAATAAAAAAATTATGAATACCATACTAACATCTGGATGAGGAATTGCATACTGGCCCTGGATTGTGTATGCCTGACCCCCTGCGAAGATCACTGGTGGCATTGCTGGCTTTGGACGGTATGGGATTGTAGCCCCCTTCGGCGGGGACTGAAATAGTCATCAAAGAATATGCTCATTAGTTTACGACCATTAACTTCAAAGCAAGTTAAATAAATAGAACTCTAGGATCTTTAGCACGTTTCACTCGTTAAACAATTTGATTTTTCTTTTTCTTATTTTTTTTTTAAAAAAAAAAAAAAAAAAAAATTCCGAATCTGTTTCTTATGATTGGTGAAATTCAAAAACAACATATGGCCCAAAAAATCCAATTGCACCTCGCTAAACAACGAGATTCTTATATGAAAAAGGCCATCTGTATTCAATGAACACATGGATATCATAAAGTACCATTCCTTTTTGCATTGCATTAGAATAAACGGCCGACTTATGTTAGAAATTGCCTACCTCAAGCATTACACAACAGATGTGGTAGATGCACTGCGTAATCGCATCAGACGTTCCTGAAATAGTGACCGCTCTCTCCGTCGAATTTGGTAACATTTCACTAGCCACTTGAATGGCGGCTCCGGTTACCTGCAACCAATTTAAATCAATTAACTAAATCCTCCTTATTCTCATTAACACTTTACCTCTCTAATTTCTTTGATCTTCGACCCTCCCTTTCCAATGAGTGACCCGCACTGACTAGCAGGTACAATGAGGCGTAATGTGATTGGCGGTTTTGGCACATTACCACTGTTTGATGTGTACTGCAAATCCTAGAATAACAAATAAGAGTGATGCCAGTTGAGAACGGGGAAAAATTAAAGTTGCCGCTAAATTTATGCGATGGGGAATTGGTGGTGTTTATATGGTCTAATGTTACCATTGATGCCCTTACATTAGGGTGATACAGTCCTACCTCTTCAAACTTCTTGCAGATAAGTGAGAAAGCTTTAAATATGGCATCTGTAGGTCCTGTGACCGTAACAATACGTTCCGGACAAGAGCCATCTGATATGTTGATTTTGGCACCACTCTGAAACAAAACATGGCAAGATATATCGAGATAAATTTTTTGATCGCAACCATGTGGCCAGAACAAACGAAAACATCAAATTTCATCGCATGTTCAACACATGCGAACATATATTTATACTCTAATTAGTCACAGAAAAATTATTCCAAATTCTATTTTAAAAGTCTTTCAAACAAAAAAAAAAATCAAAAAATTATGCACTTACTTCTTCACGAAATTTCTTTATATTATCTCCTTTCTAAAAAAGAAAAATATATTTAAATTCAAACAAACTGCTATTTTTTTAAATATATTTTTTAAGTAGGTTTTATATAGATATTGATTTTTACCTTCCCAATTATGCTTCCAACTTCCTATAAACATGAAAAAAAAAAGAGAACGAGAACCCATTAAATTTCCGAAATTCAAAACATTTTTTTTCTTCTCTCTATACAATGATTTTGTCAACAACTATTCACAACGAGCGGGACATGGTTCTAATTTTGATGTTTGCTCAAAATCCTTTGATGCCATTAAATTAAAAGAGGAAAAAATATAAATCCCATTTTACACATAGCCTAATTTGCAACCCCGATTTAAGTTCCTGGTGCTAAATTTATCTATCAGTTATGCATTTGACAGACAAGGAAATTACGTCATTTAATAGATCACAACTTTGCCGAACTCCCGAGGAAGGTGCACTTTAAGCAAAATTTTACGTCATTAGCAGACGTTTACGTTACATAATTTTTCAACGTTCAATCTGCTATGGTTTGCAGGTGCAAATCGTAACCAATTAAAAAACACTGCGAAATACACTTGAAAAACAGTCAACAAAAAAAAAAAAAAAATTAAATAAACAAATAAATAAATAAAAGAACGTGCAATGAATGGCAGCCAAGATGTTAATCTATATTTTCTCTCCCTTTCCTCTAAGAAAGGAAAAGATTTAGAAGCCGTTAAATTTTATTGCATGCTTAACGTAAGTCCATCACAAATAAAATTAGCAGGCTATATAGTTCTTAAAAAATGATTACAACAAACAAAAGTATGTGAAATTATACGGATATATATATAAACCTACCTTTCCCTGCATAATCAACCTGATAGTTAAGGTGACTGAGGGACCATCGTTGGGCAAGGACTTATTTTCTATAGATGCCATGGCCAGGAACCACAAGATTTGACGCTATGGGCTTGTGGGCAGACAGGCAGATGGGCGAATCGTGGGGGTAAGTTGGAGGAACGCAAAAACGCAACGCAGAAGTGACCGAAAAATCACAGGAGTTGAGCTAGGATTGGAATATAAAGAAATCAAATAAAAAATGATGTCAACAAAAACGGAAAAACAAAGTAAATAATTGAGGAGGAGAATGGTGAGCAAGACACAAAAGTTCAGTGAGATTTAAAAATGTTGGTTGTTGGATCAGATAAATAGGGAGACAAAAAATGGTGGTTGCTCGGTTTTTGGGGAAACACTTGCTCAGTTGGTGTGTCAGGAGGATGGATCTGGGACTTAAAGCCATGTAATCTCCAAGCACTCAGGCTAGGTGGCCCAAACAAAATGGAGAAGAAAGGCACCTTATCTACCCTAGCAGAATGAAACGGCCAATAATAAAAAATACTTTTTGCATCTCGCTTACGACCGCCTAAGTTATTAAATCACTTTTCTTTTCTAATCTTCATCCATTAAAAATCTATCAGCAGATTCCTTACAAGTCCTCATCCAACCAGGTTTTCAACTCGCAGCCACCTGGGCAGCCCATTAAAACCATACAAATGGCACAACAGTAATTAATAACTGCACGGACTATTTTTCATCTGATCCAATTTTTTTTTTAAAAATTTATATGTACATACACAATTTAAAAAATAAATATAAATAAAAAAAAACCAAAACAACTAATTTAAATAAATAATGGTTAGTTGAATGAGTCATATTCACTTACATCGATCAACACGTAAGAAAAACAAGAGTAACGATAAGCCCCTGTCGGTACTTACTTATAGCACTCAGATCAACCCCAGCGCCCGGTGCAGAGGCGCGAGCGCCAAATGCGCGATGCGTGCGACTAGCCTCGTATTGGCGACTAGCGACACCGTTTTACTCCAAACTGAAATTTGTTCACGAGGACTATAATAGTTGTCTTCATTTGGCAACAAGGGGCGCTTGGCGGGCGCCCTTTTTCTCACTTTGCCAACTAGTCTCGTACTTGTCACCACTTCACCCCAAAACACCACATTTACTGATGAAAGAAATGGTAATTGTCAAGTCTTTTATTGCTACATGTTGGCTTTTATAACGCCACTATAGAAAAAAAAAAGCAAACAACCGTTTTATTCCACACTACTTTTACAGCAAACCATCCTTCCACCCCCCCCCCCCTTCTCCTCCTCAAAAAAAATTTTTTTTACGAACATTTGATCTCTTATTTTATTTATTTTTGGTTTTGTTTTTATTTGCACGATCATATCTGCACCTGTTAATACGGCACAATTGCGATATTCGTTGCAGTTGCTCAACTGAAAACTACTTTGGCCTTCAATAAATGATTGCAGCTTTTAAACCGCACCGTAATACCTTTTATTTCTTTAAATTTCGTTCGCAACACAATTCGCGTGAAACATTACCAAATTGTTATCTATTTTCACCTATTATCAACCACTAAAAGAGTTTGCCTGCCGAATTAAGCCATTTCTCACATTTATAAACGCCTGGCTTTGGGCCAGTTTAGTTATAGTTGTTTTCCTACCGATTTCCTTTCCACAAGTGAAAATGTCCACACGTTTAAACGCATGTAAATTACCCGTACTACGAAGAAATTAATTACATCTGAAACACATTTCTCTCTCTCTCAACCTAAATATATTAAGCAAAAAAAAAATCTATTGATTTACTCCCAACTTGACACCACGAGCTTAAAAACGAATTTTCAGTTTCCCTTTCCCGTCTAATCAAGGCTAGACACTGAGGAATGACATTTCTTTTACTAAGGAATAAATTCTTTATTCTCTGAAACAAAATACTAAACCAGAATTGATGCGGCTTACAAAGAGCCTGGGCACAATGGAAATGTAAGCAGGCCCTGAATTTGAGCCCAAATTTAGCCTAAATTGCAAACTATGCTCCCGGTATCACTAAAATATAATGAAGACTGACAAGCAATGAAATTACATTGAAAACTTTAAGTAAAAAAAAAAAATGAAAAAAAGTGGGGCCACACTTGAGTTTCACGAAAGAATGTTCTATATTTAATTCATGGAAATTTTCATTATTCCTAATTAAATTAAAATACATATGCAAACAGATTGATTGCGAAATAACTCCCGCACTTCAACCCGTCTCAAATAACAAAAAATATAAATTATTATATAAAAAAAACTTTAACCAATAAAGATAACAGCTCAGTGATTGATACAAAAGTGCGATAAATCAACTCAAAATCCGTAAATATGATAACAGGAAGAACCTAAACCGACACTTAACATCCGAAATCAATGCCCAGATTCTGCAATTAATTTACTCGGCTTAATAAAAAGACAAACGTCTTAATCTATACTAATATTATATTTAAAATTGTAATCTCACAGGACACGAACCTTCAGCAGGGCCACCTATCGAATTTCCTGTTTACACAATTTCCTGAGACGCGGCTAAATTAATCTTATAGCCGCATTTTTAAACGAATTAAACCAGATAAAAAATAAATACAAATAAAAATACCAACAAATTTATGTTTCCACCATTTTTAAATAGAAAAAAAAAACGACAGATATTGCACAAAATACAAAAAAATTACCAGTTTATACTCACATTGATGTATCAATCCTATGGCAACACCTCTTGCAAAACGCCTACTTGTTATATCCTGAAATGAAATGCACATTCGAATAAGACAAGTTTAATTTATACTTCGATATTTTTATAAACTAAAAAAAAAAAAATTAATAAATTGTCACAAACTACTATGTACAAAAAAAAACAAAAAAATATTTCTTTTTAAAAAAACAAAACCGGTTTCTACTATTTGACAACCTTCAATTTTGCTCGAATTTTAACCCGATGCTTTTCTTTTGTAAATTTTTATCTTCAAAATTTAAAATTTAAAACTGAAAAATTGAAAAATAAAAATTCCCTTATCGATGCTCATTTTGCATCAATTATTCATTTTCCTTCCACGATCTATTTCCATAGCAATTTTTAAAGTTTAAAAAATTTAAAGCGAAAGGTGTTGTTAAAAAAACAAAAAAAAACAAATTGCACGTCTAAAATTAACTAAATAAATAAAACCCCCAAAACAACAACACAAAAAAACAACAAAAAGGGTTTGATACAATATTGACTCGGGCTAAAAGCTAAGAATAGTTTTTTGCTGCCCCGTTCAGTTCAACAGCATTCCGTCACAAATCATGTGCTTTGTGCTATTCTGGTAGCGAAGTGCGACAGTCACTACCCTAGCAGAATAAAAAAGAATACAGCTATTGTCAACTCCAACTGGTTTGAACAATCATTAAATAATAAAACATTACTAAGCAACGACAACTTGAATTTTTTATCGATTTTTTTCCTACCCCCGGTTGAAGTTGCGGAGCAAATACACAACATTTATTTCGCCCTAGATTAGATATTTTTAAGTGAAAAAAACATTCATAAATCACAACTTGTTCACCATTTACTAAAAAAAAAAATAAAAAATAAAAAACTCATTTCCAAAAATAATAATGCGAATTAAACACTTTTTACCACCGGGTTTCTTATTCAAAAAAAAAAAAAACAATAATAATACTGAAAACTGGTCAGTTTTTTGTTCCTCCCACTTCCATTTAAACTATATATTTGAAGGTCAAGTTGAATATTCAACACGTTTTACCGGCTGCTGTTCCTTCACCCCCCCCCCCTCCCCGACATAACTTAAAACATTTAATAAGCTTTAATATTTTTCTATGCACTTTTTCACCTTAACCTCACATGCAAACGAGTTATTTGATTTAAAAAAAATCGAATTAAGATTTGGTTCGACTCAATTACGATCAATTTCGTATAAAATAGACAAAATGCGTACAGATATATAGAAAAAAGAAAGAACGACAAGACTTTAACTACAAATAACAACACATAAACGAAAGCAAATAAGCAAACTGAGGGATTAGGTAAATAAACAAGATAAGTTAGAGTGTTTAGAGGCTAAAATGTACACAGATTATACCGGTGATTGGCTCCATTATGCTCTTACTAGTAGAAAAAACTCTACATGATTTCGCACTGCTGGCATCTGAGCTGGGCGCTATTGCAAAGCATTCATTTTTACGCCGGGTCGCACCATCGAATGTCGACTAAGTATTTTTAATTGTCTTGCGAGTGGGCACCGTTTAGTCCTGCTAGTGCGAAAAATTAAGGTGAACCCTCCAATCAATGCCCAACAAAGATAATGGAGGGGGGAAAACGGAATGAAAGGCGGCTAGAACGCCACGCTAGCAAACGTGAAACGGTTACGGCACGGGCAAAACGGAATGCGAAAACAAGAAAAAATCCGCCACTGAGAAACCACGGACGACGACGGCACACATAAGCGGAAAAGCGAGCCACTGCCGCTCCACACACACAGCGCAGGCAACAGCCACAGCCACAGCCACAACCACAGCCACAGCCAGGTACCAAACACACAATGGACGCAAAGGCAAAAGCACAGGCTGGGTCAGTCGACAGAATAGGCCTACGGTGACGAACTCAATGGGTCGTGTAGCTCCACGTGAAACGCATACAGTGCAAGGAAATGTAGGTGGACGTACCTTGGTTTGTTGAAGGAAGGGCTGGATTGGGTTTGGCGGGACCAGGGTTGGTTCTTGGGATCTTTCGGGACAAGATGCAGGGATTGAACAGGGTAGGAGTTGCTGTTCGTGCAGAAGAAATCGAGGCTGTTGAAGGACTCATCACGAACGGCGAAGTACTGCGCGTGCTAGTATAGTTCGTTTGAAAAGCGCCCTCTTTTAACTCAGTTTTTTCCTTATTTTTCTTTACTCTTAACTTCGACCGATTTGTAATATTTAATTAGTAATGTCGTTTCGATCGTTTCGGATCTCGTCCATAAACGACGAAGATAGCTCTTAGAAAAATTTGGCGCTACTTTATGTGGCGTAGGTGCACGCTCCGACCACGTGGCATGATCCGGTGTCAAAATGGCCGCCACTCTTGACGTTGCGAGCGGGATGAAGGCATCGACCAGTTTCCCGCAACAGCTGGGCGACACGTGTGATTACGCTGGGAAAATGGCACCGGAGCTTCAAAAAGAATTTGTTAGATTAAAAGGTAACATATTTACGATTATCATGGGGCGTGTTTAGACGGCTAAATAGGCGAAAATAACGATAAATAAAACGCACTTCGTACGCGCTCGCACCACTACACCGATTACGTAACGTTCGTTTAAAAAAGCAAAGCAAAACAGCAATGCCAATATTAAAAAAAAAAAAAAAAAAAAAAAAAATTACTGTTTAATCCCCACAAAATCCCCGCACAGATAAGACGCAAACAATCTAATCTAAGTTTCGCATTTCGTCAAGATTGCAGCGAAAATGATTTAAATAGCTCGAACTTTAGGATGCAGTGCAGCGAAGCCTTTTGTTTATAATCTAAGCGCGTGTCCCACAGCGGTTGTTTTTAGATTATTGTCATTTAAGCTGAAGTGGATAAATAGTTTATCGAGCCTTAATTAGTCTTCCGTAAATTTAACGCGACACAGCTTTACGAGGCATGGAGCATTATAATTTGCGCCGACTTAAAAGATGATGTAATTTCTCAATTAGTCAACAATTATTTTCGTTTCATCATGCGAATAAAGATAAACATACTTTTCGCTAGATTCAAATGGAAACGGACGAGCGAGTACACGTCGCACGTGCGAACAAACAGTGGATTCTAATAATGCGTTAAGATAGATAGAGGCACGAGATTGGAATATTTATAGATGTGTCAGACCAGTCGAGGGTATTGAACTGTGTTATTGAAATGATATCTTGCTTGATTTAATAATGAGGTCGATTCTTGTCATTGGAATTGCCAAGTAAATCAATAACGAAACGAACCAATTGCTCCACTCAAGGTCAGCAATAAAGCTTCTACCAATTGCATGCTTTATGAGCATTTTGACAGCAGCCTAGTTAACTGCAATTCTAAATTTAGGCTTGGCGTCTTTAGGCTTGTGGAAAGAAATTCGTCACCTCGTTGGCAATTCTCTTAGAACAAACACGCCGTCCAACATTCTTCAACGTGTTACGCACAAACCAACAATCCTGACCAGCGGCTCCGTTTTAATAGTCTCTCTACAGGCTCGTTGGATCGAATTAGTTTTGGCCTTCTTTTACAAGGCTAAACTAGAGTTTTTTTTTTCTTTAATTTTAATGAAATCGGGTGGAAAGTGTTAATTTGTCATAATTTGGAGTTGGCAACTGTCTGTTAAATTAGTTTGTGTATTGTAGAGGTGGAGAGCGACGAGGGGAGTGAGCATCTCATTAGATTTTAATGGTTTTTGTTGTGCAGTGTGACATAAATACATACAACACGAATGTGCTTTATTTAATTGCTAAGCTTGTTGCTGATTTTGTGAATAAAATGTCGTGATTCGGTGCAAATCGGCGGATATAATAAATATTTGAAAGAGTAAAACGAAGGCGGAAATTGCGTTTATTTTCTATTGTTGCTGCCCATCAACTTTAAGGCAAAAAGGAATTAAATTGAGAATATTAAATCCCGGGGCTTTTAACCAGCTGAAATGGCGGATTTAATTTTTGCAAAGAGGTAAGAAGGAGAAACAAACTAGGGTTGCGTACGTTTGAAAAACTTTTCTTTTAGACATGTATTCCTTAGTTAAAGCGTTGTAAAAGCTTTCCAACGTCTTTATACAGATCAAAGTTTTCTTGAGCAATGCATTCAGCATGTAAAGAATCTTCATTTTAGTCTGAAAAGAGGTTATTGGATGGAAAGCTGGCTAGCCTCAATGTTAAAAGCATATCGATCGCAGCATCTGCATTGTATTGAATACCTGCTGTGGTCTTGCTGACAATCTTCATCAATGAAGATATCCATTTAAAGGGGAGAAACAGGAATCACAGACGATCGGTTTGCCTCTTGCGAATTGCAACGCGCATGCTCACAGCCACCAACGAGGAGTGGAGGTTTGCAGCTGCCATGCGATTCCTTAGATTCGATTATGGATGCCGTCTTTTCAAAACTGAATATGACAGGCACTTTATCATCATCATGGAGGATTCCGAGCAACCAGACACAAGATGGCAAAAAAGAAACGACTTTTAAGAAAGATGGAGGAGGAGAGAAGGGACCGACAGAGGACGAGATTCCGTGGACATGTTTGTGACAAACCAACTATGATTAACTAAATGCATTTTTATTCATTTTTTGATTTATTTATTTATTTGGAAATTGTAATGCCACGAATTGTCTTAATTCATTAAAGAATGTTTAATGAGTGGTAATAAATCAATAGTTGAAGATCCGTTAAAATATTAACGAGTGATGTTGGAAAAGTTAAAAGTTCTCTACACAAGATGAGACAAATTGATCGAATTATTTGGTTCGACAAAGACTCGTTAAACCTAATTTTACTTTTTCAATATTTAAACAATAAATGCTTGGATTATTTGATACAAATATGGCGGAACAAGGATTTTAAAAGTGAGGTATTTGTCCGATTATTTAGAATTCAATTAGTTTGCTAAGTGAAAAAACAAATTTACAGTAATGGCATTATTGGTGGACAACTGCAGTATTGAAAATTTGAGATATTAATTAAAATATGAAGAAGCAATCTCATCAAGCCACACAACTTGGTACTCGGATTTCTTTGATTTTCATAATTTATTTTGGTTTTGAATTGATATTCAGTTACGTTTTAATGTTAGGGTTTCATTGGAATAACAACAGCAATCTGGATCAAATATTAACTGGAATTGGGACTTTTATAGAATATTTTGTGGAAAATTTAAATAATTTTTTTTTTCTTTCTACACTATGGTGTTTAAAATTGAATTACTATATTTGCTTTATAAACACATGAAATAAATAATAGTGACAAGATGACATTTAGTGATTTGGTTATTTAAATAAATGTTCTTCGTCTTTTCAACGCTTTGTTTACTGTGATTTATGTTATAGTGATTTTTTTTGTGTATTTATTTATTTTTCATACTTTGATTTTTCAACATTTCAAAACCGTCAAGAATATTCAAATCATTTTTTCACTTGTTTTCAATGGGAATCAAAATGCTTATAGAGTGTGCATTAAAAAAAAAAAAAACACAAAAAAAAAAGAACATACTTCATCTATCTCTATCTTTATCTCAATAAATCACACAGACATGCATCGGGAAAAAAGATTCCATAATAAAAGTAAAAGCAGAAAAACGAATTAGGATTAAAGAAAACCCAAAGAAGTTTAATTAGGATGAATTACCTGCTTTTTTTGTTTTTATCTGGTTTTATTGCATAGCGCCATGCTTATGAACTTAATGATTTGTTTTGAACAGTATGCGGACTTTATTAGCAACACATGCCATTGAAATTGTAATTCATTTTGTCACTGATTGCACTTTGATCAATGGTGTAATGTCATACGATACGAGCTGGGTGTTGGTGTAATTGACCACAAATACAATGTCATCAATCTTTCACCACTTTTTTGTATTTTGTTGCCTCTTTACTTGACAAACATTATTCATTATTCATTTGATTACACGTTTTTCATTTCCAACTTATTTAATATTTCAAAGTCCTCACATTTCTTTTATTTATTGCAACAAAATCGATGCTTGTTTCGTGTGTGACGTTGACTTTTATTGGGAACACGAATCGCATTTCATTGTTATTTCGCTTGGTCAAGTGGACGCGCAAATTAATGAAGACGAACATTGAAATGCAAAATCTTTTCAACGTTATTATCAACCGACCGTGTCTGTTTTCCGTCGTGTATAATGTTTTTCTCGTGCATGGACGACTTGGTCTTACACAGACGTCTTTGTGTCTGACTGTGAATCATTTTATCAAAGTCGAAAGAGCGGAGGTGTTTGCAAGTGGAAGTTGCTTTGTGAAGAAGCGAAGTTGGGTTCCGTCTAAATTGAATTTGCATTATCCTCATGGCAGATTGAGCATTTGTCAAGCCTTCGTTTTCTCTCCGGGTGGTTCTGATTGCAAGGTTCACGACGAGAAAAGGCATCGGTCCATCAACGTCGGCCCAATGCTCTGCCAAGCTGTGGTATACACCGAGGGAATGAATAGCAGGAGGAAAGATGGCATTCCTATCAGTAATGGGCAACTGTCTGATTGCTATTGATTAGGAGTTAGAAGAACTAAGTCAAGAGGATTGAACACGCGATAATTAAGTTGCCTACATTCTTGGCACCACGCGTGGGCGGCGCCATTTAACTCCCGAGGAAAGATATTAATCTGAGACGAGTCAATCGCACAAATGCACTTCCTTTCCTGATAATGCGCGCTAATTATGGCCTAGGACGAGCGAAAATTAGCAATGTAAAAAATCTAAAATGAGCTGTAAGCTGTATCTTTACAATGACAACTAATTGCTTCTAGTTGGCACGTCGCACGTTTCGTCTTTTTTTAATTTAATTTTTTAATTTTTTATATATATTATTTTTAACCTTAGAATTAGCAGCTTGAACTTAAAATGGGGTTTTCAATGCGTTGAATTGATTGTATTTAAAATAGAATAGGCGATTTTTTTTGTTTAAAGAAAAAGTTACAGGTTGAGATTTGATTTTAGCTTCTTTTTCCGTGTTATTGCCACGGTAGTGGCGTATGAAAACGAGGCTTAGCTTCTAATGGATTTCCATTGTGACTCTATATCGGGGCTTGGGGATCAAAAAAACATTACAAGAATTTTGAGAAATGTCTTTAACGCTGCCCCTGAGCTTTGATGCTGAGCGGTTGTTGCCAAAAAATGAAATAATGCTCGTGGGAATACAATGGATGATAATTTTTTACTTAAAAATTATTTTTTTTAGAGCAAAAATTGAAATAAATAACAACAAACGCACATCATTAGTGGAATATTATTGTTATTGAATAACATTTTTTTTTTTTAAATCACTGAAAGCTAATTTTAGCTTTGATATTGATTTTAGTAGCAATCTTTTATTTACAAGCATGTTTGAATTATCTCCATACTCAGAGGAGATGAAAACTTATGACTTTAATTTTTTGGCATTGAAATGCTGGATTTTTTGTCTTTAAAATTCAGATGGAAGAATTGGCTTTTTGAAGCTTTGAGAGGAAAGTTTTGCAATTTGGTGATAAGAAGTGCGAAAGGTAGACTGCTTTTAGAGTAAAGGCATTGCTGGTTGGTGAAATAGGGGTCAGTGGCCTCTCTGCTTTTGTCTTCTATAAACTTAATGGAACTCTTGCGAGGTGTGCACTGCGGGATGAGCGTTTTGGCTGAAGCATGAGATGAACTCTTGCCAGTTGTGCGATCTTTCCCACTCAGTCGCAGACAAGACCCACCAACATTGAGTATGAGCATGCTATTCCTGCTTCCATAGCATCTATCAACATCTCTTGCCGCCCTCGACTTGGCAGGTCAGTAAGAGGTGAAGAGCCTCGCGCGAACCAGCAGTTACCGACTTGTCTCTTGAGGCTGAGTGAAAAGAACATCGACTAAACCATCTGCGGACAATAGACTGCATCGTCTGAGGATTTGTGGTGACTCAATTCTGTTTCATGAATCTTGATGGAGCCTCGAGTGAACCCTTGTTGATTTGCACAACAGAAATCGATAGGCGGAGGAGGTGATTGTTTGATTGCTTTGATTTCTTGTTGTTTGCAATCAACTTTATGAAGACGGAATCAACTGCAAGTACAGCACGCTTGTTGTTCACTGCGAGCTCACCGAATTTGCTCAACGTTTCATTAACGCCTTATTTCCTGGAGTAAATTAAATTTTTGCCACTCAAATTCGTTCATTTCCTTAGCGAAATAAAACCACCATACATTTTATCTTTTGTCAAGAAAATAAATAACTTTGGGGCTTTTAATTTGCAAGCTTGTGCGGTTTTACAATCTACCAAAGTGGGAATTGAAAAGTTGAACATTTTTTTTAATTTCTTTTTCTTTTATAAACAAAGATTTTAGTGACAGATATACTTTTTTATTTTTATTTTTGAAATTGTTTTCCAACTGAAAGAAACTTTAATAATTTTGCTACAGCATGTGTTACGCGCAGAAAATTAATTGAGATTTAGTTTTAATAGGATCTCAGCGAAAACAAAAACATGTCCGCATTTAAAGTTTAAAGTTATTTTCTATCGATTAGCAGAAAGGTGAAAACCTCCAGTAATTTAATTAGTTGTTAGTCGCTCGCTCACCAGGTTCAAAAGCAACTTCTTTTCTATTTATACGCAATTTATGTTTGTAATAAAAAACAGACAAATTTGAATGCGAAAACAAAGAAAATTATACTGCAGCAAACCAAAAGAGTAGTTCAGCAAGTATGAATCAAAATAAACGGTGCAGCTGTTTCTGTAATTCCGCAAGAAGCGCCTTTACAAACAACAACTCTAATTTCTGACGGTGGGCACCGCTAGCAATAATTGTTGCGCATTTACAGGGGCTACAACATTCAGTATGAGAAAAATGTGTTCGTTCGTGCACCAACGTGGGAATCTGGAATCTGGAATCTCAAGATTTGACTAAAATCTCGCAAGATTTCACCAGTTTCCATGAATTCTCGCGAGATTTAACGAGCTTTCAGGAATTCTCGTGAGATTTTGTGAGATTTTACGAGAATTTGAGAGTTCTCGCGAGATTTTGTGAGATTTCACGAGATTTCACAATTTCTCCAGACGTCACCGCTATATCGTACTCTCAACTCAAATCCATGTTTCGGTAAAAATATATTTTTATTATTATAAATTTGGGTCACAAAAATTACCCGGTAGTTTACTAATGCAATACATATTTGAAAGTTAAAAGTCGTGTTTTTAATTGACAATTGAAAACAACAACGTTAAATTTGCTTTTATTTGTATATTTATAGGCCTAACATATTTGGATCATGCCGGGGCGACATTATACGCCGAAAGCCAACTGCGATCGGTTTTCGATGATCTGAGCCAGTCGGTGTATGGAAATCCACATAGTTACAACGGGAGCGGTCAGATGAGTTCGGAATCCATTGATCAAGTTCGCTTTAGGTAGGAGACCAGACCATAAATTACCTCTTGGACTCGCGGCCATATGTAACTGTCCTGCGCGATGTTGAGTGACTCGATGATATAGTGCACTTTCCAATACACGGTCACATACGAACACGAATCTCGCAGGACTGTAACGTTTGAGGCACGCACTCCCGTATCAAAACTCCGATTTGATTTATCGTGACTGGGAATTTGGTTTACAACTTTAAACCCCAGTTATTTATCATTTCTATCATCTTTAATTTAATTGCTTTCCCATTTCCCCTTTCCCCGGCCAATGTTTTTGATTAAGCGCGAACACCGTTCGTTTCTGGTTTAGGCCTAATGCGAAGACTATAAAAGGGGAATTTTCAGTTGCAAATATAAACGCAACGAGTTTACGAGTGGAAATTTTCAATAATCTTTGCATTTGTTTGTTTGCGTAATGGCAAATGGCAAACGTCTGCAACGAGCCGCTCGCGTTTCTGACATTGACGTGTTATTTATGCAGCGCATCAGTCCGAAACTGCCTGCAGGTCAACTGATTACTTGGACCTTAATATCGCCGAGCGAAATCAATAATTATCCGGTGAATCAGTGCTAATTTGCTCAAGCCACGGCTGAATATTTTTACACAAATAAATTATTTGAGCTTGCTCATTAAAACGCTTTGATTTGAACCTTTATAATTGCTGCATTCGTTACGCATAAATATTAAAACATTTTTGTCTTTCAAAGAACCACATTTTATTTTTTTTTAAATATGTAGAATCGCTCATTAAATTTAGAAATACTGAATAGTGTTTCATAGAACTGGTAATTTCAGACTTTTAACTGAAAATAATCATACACGTATCAATTGGAGGTTTCATTACTCTTTCATAGAAATCGATTGACGCGGCACGCACGAAGTCAATAGACAAAATGTTTGAAATGGGAAAAAAAAAAGGGCAAGGGTAGCAAACTGGAATTAATGGAGCGAGATAAGATGTCATATTTTTTACGTAAGGTTAAAAAAAAGTATTTTTATTTTTATTTTTTTTAAATATTTTTTTTTTTCAAGGAAGATAAAAAAGAGTTCAATTTTTTATTTAAAAGTTGTGAGGTTTTGAATTGTAACTTTAAGTTAATGCGTGTAATTTATTTGCCGTGCATTGTTAATCTTTAATGTGCTTATTTTTAATGGGAAAGGTCAGTTAAAGGTATTAGAAAGTGTTGTTTGTGTTTGATGTATAAGTTGCGGATTTTCGAAGAAATTCAAGAGAATTGTGAATTTATAAAACATCTCCCATTTTTTTTTAGTCTTTTCTTTCAAATTTTTTGTTTCCTTTTTAATAATTCCACATATTTAATCTTGAGATAAGTCCTTGCAATTTGTCAGCAAGAAAAAGAAAATCGGAAACGTCCTCTACGAATCTTATACCACTGCGCATGTGCGTTAAAGACGTTATTAGAATTTTTTTTATAAATTGACAAATTTGATATGACGTCATGTTTTTTAATTTTTCAAATTTTGTTTTGCGAGTATAATGAGTTTTTTTTTTCCCTTTATTTTTTTATTATCTCGCCATTTAAAAAAAAAAAAAAAAAAAAAAAAAAAAATATATGTCAAATTTTATAATGATAAGCATTAGTTAATTATTAAGAGGTTTACGAGAAAAAAGGAATGAAACCACGTTGACACAATCCAAGTAATTTGTCATTATGAAGTAATTAAAATTATCATTATGTTTTACTGTTTTTCCATTGTGGCATTTGTTTAACGTCTTAAAACGAACCAGATGAACGATTGCGAGAAGAAAAACTTCAATGTTGTTTTGTTTCTAAGCTTTAATGTGACATTTGACGAAAAACAAAAATAAAAATTAAATTAGGTATACGAAGGAAGCCGGGGTACTTGTAAGACTCTCTAGATCACTCCACTAATGAGACTCGTATCTCGGAATGAAATACTAATATTGGCTTATTTTAAATCCGTATAAACAAAATGGAAATTTTTTTTAAAAAGAATTTGGAGTATGTTTTTTGACATTAGAAATTTGAAACATGGGCTTCGCTTCGTTTTGTTTATCGCTCTTCCTCCTTTCACACGAGCCGCATTGCATTAGCAGTCATTATTGGTGTTGACGTCACTCACAAACAGCTCTGCTAAACGGAGCGACCAAAATTAATTTTAAAGCTTCAGTGAACAAAATAAGTGTATTTTAATGAAACGATATTGATTAGCTTTAAGAATAATATTTTTTTAATTTTAGAAACTTTGAAGTTTGCATTATCTCTTCAATCATTGATGAATTCAAAACAGAAATGGCGGATGTATGGTCTCTGGGGCTCTATTTAAAAATTGTTTACAAAATTTTTCTCCTCATTAATTTGGGGGTTTCCTGCCGCCACGTGGGGCCCTTCTCTCGCGAGACAAGAGGAAACATGCTTAATTATTATGAACGCTAGGTGGGTGGGTGCCCGTTGCTTTGCAGGTAGGTTCACACTTTGTTTACATTAGATGCAACGCAAGATAAACGGATGCAACTCAAGCTGGTCGCGTCGTTGCGACACAAAAATTTCTTGACGTTGATGTACATTTCAACTTCAAGTTGTCAGTTGATTGTCTATTGGTTACGAGCCAGCCTGGATAAATGTTTTCTTTTTTTAAATTTTTGGTGGAATGCATTAGCTTAATCATTTTGCAGGCGAAATAATCCAGAACGAGATTTTAATGTAGACTAGCCCAAACTTTCTGGTGCGAACAAGGTATTACGGCAGTTAGAATGGGGCTATTTTAAACTACACACTTTTTGGTTAACACCGGCACCACGTGACCAACGGCAGCCAATCAAATCTTCAGTTGATCACATACGAGATAATAGTAATTAAATTCTGTTTATTTTCATCTAATGAACAAATTTATTGTAAATGTTCTCATTGAACGCAGCATTCTATTTGAATGCGATATCCAATACTGTGCGGGTCTCTAATTGAACGCGGATATGCGTTTACGGAAAATATGGGCAAAATTCATTATTTCGATGGGTCATTATTTTGACAACTCATATAGACGGGTCGTTATTTTGACAAACACATTGGATCAAGTTTTTCGAAATGAGGGGTCAAATTTTCGACGGTTATTATTTCGACAGCGCATGTTTTTGCCTAAAATTTGAAGTTTGGAACTCTCGAAATAATGACCATCGTCGAAACGTACTGCATACGTAGAACGTTTGTACGACATCGAAAAAATAATCGTCGAAATAAGAGAATTGAGTTTGAAAATGTACGGGGTACGTATATAGCGTTTTTGATCAAAAAGAACAATTTCTGCGCATTTTTTATCTAATACAAACAATTTTTGGATTAAATAAATAATTTTTTGTCTTAAAATGCCAACTTTTTTCTTTAAATCAGCATTTTCAAACTTATTTCATTCAAATAAGTGGCAAAAATAACTTTATAAAATGACCCCAGTCTGTATATTGTATTTTGTACTGGGTCTCTATTATTGTGCATTAGTATGCGGGCCAAATCTCGATTTAACAGTTAACATGCAAGCGTTAACGCATGCTTTTTGCCTCTTTCCTGCATTGCGTTCATGCGTTGCATGAAAACTCCTTTGCGGGTCCCTATGTGCTTTGGCCACGTTATTACGCACAAAGGTCAAGTTGAAATTTTTTAACTTCAACGCACATCCCACGTGCGTTTTTAAAATGGTGTCGCCCATGAAACAGCAACAAGCAATAATTTTTTAATTCAAATTATTTATTTTGTGGTTTATTATTGTTTTTACTATTATTGCTTTATTTTAATTTTTCTACATTTTTTTATTTTTCTACATTTTTTTATCAAGACGGGTAGCTGATGCCCCTTTGCTACTCTCTATGTACGTGTCTGATGTGAATCACCAAGGGTCGTGCATTGTTGCGCGCATAATGGCACTAGATAGTGTGTGGTACATTATGCTAGCACGTTACAACGCATGCTAGTAAACTTGCCTTTAGAGCACTCGCGTTTAATGAGAGCAGTTGCGGTATGAACTACCTCTGAAACATACCGTATTCCTACCGCTACTATCGGCCATAAAACAATTAAGCGTAAAACGAATGAAACAAACACACTATTTGTTCTACATTTATAGGGACATTAAAGGCAGGTTTACATGCACACGTTGAAGCATGCGTTACGCACAAAAACAGCTTTGCATGTGAACTACACTGCATCGCCCATTAAGCGCTCAACGCGCGTCATGATTTCGTGCGTTGAGCGCACGAAGAACGAGTAGAATTTTTTTCAACTTCAACGCATTGTTGACATGCGTTTTGGAAAATGGCAGCGCCCAAAAACAGCAAGACGACAGGAACATTTGAAGAGACTCTATAATCAAAGCAGTGTTTTGAGATCATTTTTGAACGACAAAAATAATCCTAATCACAGCAGGAGGAAAGGAGTCATTAAAGCATGGCTAGAAATAGCCAACGAAACAGGAAAAAATGGTAACTTACCTTCAGCATTTTTCACTGTTTTTTTAAAAAAAAAAAGAATAAATTTGTGTTTTTAAATTCAAATGCCTGCCAAAGCATTGAAAAAAACTCCAGGTCGAATGACCATGCATTGGTAATCGAGTGTCCAATTCCTAGTGCCCTGCATAAAATTTTTGAGTTTAATAAAACAGATTAAATTGGTCTAAACTTGCATTTTCAAATCGAAAATTTTTTTATGGCACACGACATTTTTGGACCAAAAAAAGGACGTTTTGGACAAAAAAATACATTGTTGTGACAAAAACGCCTTTTCTTTGGCCAAAAAAAGGACGTTTTTGGCCCAATAAACGCTCTCTTTGTGCAAAAAAAAAAACTTGTTTTGGCACAAAATAAAACCTTATGTGCCAAAAAATAAAAAAAATAAATAAATAAATAAATAAATAAAAATGATCCTAATAATTATATGTTTTAGTTGTAGCATGCATAACACAGTGGAAAAATTCAATGAGGAAGAACAGGATGACTTGCGATTTGTCCTGGACATTGATCCCATTAAAGACAACACTAAGCACAACCACATTTGTCCAAGTTTTGACCCTCTGTGCAGTATCAATAGAGCTGCAGATGTATTTGGTGCCATTTTATTTGTTTGTTTGAAGATTGTCATATGAATCACCATGCATTGTGCTTTGCTGCACTGACAATGCACAATGGCACTAGATGGTAAAATTGCAGCTGACCTCCAATTGTAGCTGCGGCTACAATTTGAGGGCGGCTCTTAATTGGAGGAATACGGTAATAATTCTTTTACGCAAATTTTTTTTGTGGATGTTTTACCTCGATGCATTAAGTTTAAAGGCTAGTCCACATGCGTGCGTTGTTGCTTCAGCAATAACGCATTAGCATAATGCAAAACGCACCATCTAGTGCCATTGTGCTATGTTAACGCATCAATGCACGAAGCATGGTGATTCACATCAGGCACGTACATTGAGGATAGCTGAGGGGCATCAACTATCCCCCCTTGTTGGTGAAAAATTTAAAAAAAATAAAAAATGTATAAGACCCAACATAAATAAAGCAAAAATAGTGAAAACCATAATAAAACCAAAAAAAGCCCAAAAAGAAATGGTTTGAACTAAAAAACTGTTGTTTATTGCTGGATCACGGGTGCTGCTATTTTGAAAACGCATGTGGATGTGCGTTGAAGTTGAAAAATTTCAATTTGACCTTTGTAATAACACAAAATCACCATGCGCATAGCCAAAGCACATAAGGGCCGCAAAGCAGTTCTCATGCGACGTATGAACGCTATAAAGAAAAGGAGTACAGGATGCCCACGATAGAGAATTTGATGCAGCACAAATCGAAGTTGTTTAATACGTTTGACTTAGCGCAGGCGTTTTACAACATCCAAATCAGGGCAGAGGACTGCTCGGTGATATCATTCTGGACCCCAGCCGATAGGAATGTCCAACTCGCCCATCATCATGCAGAGTGTGATGGACGACATATGCGAAGAGGAACTGTACATCAATGACATAGGGCAGGCACCAGCTCCACGGACGCGCTGATTGAAAATTGCAATGCATTTCTGCAACAAATTGTAACGAAAGGGTTGAAGGTGCATCTGCTCAAGGGCCAACTGTTGTCGCAAGAGATATGATTCCTGGGGTACATCATTTTCCTCTCTGGATGCTGCACGTATCCCGCTCGCCTCGAAGCAATTGACTGGTTTCAGGTGCCTTTTTGGGCTTTGCCAGTTTTTAACCGGCGATTTATCTGGAACTTTGCCTTGAAGGTGAAGATATTGACGGAGCTCATACGGAAAAAATGCCGTGAATGCCCTGGCGAACGACCATTGGGATGCCATACGCAATATGAAATCCGAACTGATGTCATGCATCGAACTGGCACATTATCGCGCTGATTGCGAGAGGCTTGTCAGCATCGATGTGTTTTAAGACGGACTGGGAGCGCATCTGCAACAGCAACATAACGACAAATGGGTGACCATCGCCTTTGCAAGCTACTTGATCCCCCGGCATACAGCGTGGCCCATTCTAACGAGCTCGAATGCTTGGCTGTTCATTGGGCTGTAACGGAAAAGTTCCGGTTCTACCAGGCAAAGCTGATCTTGGCAACTCATCACGAGGGAGAGCATTGCGACGCCGACAAGACGCTGTCTCGCCTACAAGGAAGGTAGTGGTGGCCATGTATGGCCCAGCAAACGACGGAAATTGTACAGGCCTGCACGCTATGCTTAGTGCACAATCGGCATACGCAGAAGGTGCCGGACCTCTTGAAACCACAGGAAATATTGTTTCGCTTGTTTCAGGTAATTGCCATTGACTACGCGGGCCCATATATCCCCCATGCGGTTTATTGTTGCGGTCCCGGTTCGGAGCACAATTGCCTTTACCACGATAACGGCACTGAAAAACAACGTGTTTGGGCGATATGGCTACTCAAGGAAAATGGTGTCTGACGTGCTCTCTAGTTTCCAATTTGTGGAAATGAGAGGATTTTGCGCCACCCACGCTATTTTACTGGAAACTATGCTCTTGTACTACCAGTAGGCGAACGGCTTGGCCGAACGTGCAATCCAAACGATAGTTTAGGAACTGCGCAAGATGGGCGATAAGGAGCAGAAATGTCCAGGAGGTGGTGTGGGGAATAGGCAAGATTCCACGATATACTAATCGTTTGAGTTACAACATGCCTACTTCTTGACAAACATGGCCAACACGGTAGACGTTCGGGACACAACTAGTCCCGAAGAAGCCGTGCTCGAGCTTCATTGGAAACGCGAAAACGCTACCACGAACCTCCTGGCAGTGCAGAGCGCCCAGAAACGGCGGTATGACAAGAATTGCAAATCGTCGTTCACTCAAGTGGGCGACTTGATGCTGTTCACCAAAGATAGACGCACAATGAAATTTGGTGCGCTGTGCGAAGGCTCCTACAGTGTCGCTTAACAACTTGGCGAGGACATGTACACGTTAACTGATGGAAACCGGTCATGGAAGGCTCATGCTTTGCAGCTCAAGCCTAACACAGCGCAGCTCAAGCCTAACACATGTGTGCAATCATGGGACGATTGCAATTGGTGTTGGGGGCGTGTGACTCTCCCAGGGTTTTCCCTGACCTTCGTACGGTCCCCACGCAAACCACGATCCACCGGAAGTCTTTTCTACGACCCCATCGTGTTTTGATCGGAAACAAAACATTTGTCTTACCAATCTAATCACGCTCGTCTCGTTTGTTTATCCTTACACACAATAAACAGCAAAAAGGGAGAATTTGAATGAATTTAATTGGTGTTTGTAAAATGATTTTCATTGAACTGAACACGTGCAATAAACAAACTGATCCACATTCATTCTGGACTGACCAACCTTACCTAACGCTTGTATTTACGACCTAAACCCCCCCTTTCGATGCTGACAGCACTCATTGTTATATAAAGTTTGGCGAAGCATCTGTTTTCTTAGAAGGCGGTTTTTAAAATATTTTTCTATGATGGATTGGCTTGTTTGGCTGCATTACACTGATGAGCGATGTCCCAGTTTGAGCAGTTGACTGAGCATGTGCAACACTGAAAAGTGACTTTATCTTGAAGTTACTTCTATCTATAAGACAAATTTAGCATGGCTGGCTTTGCTGCCTGCCAAAAGTGTTTGGTTTTGTGTGGAAATGCAATGATAAAATGAATTCGGAAATTAACTGCTAGGGATCTGCTCGGTATTTGCAAATCGAAGGGCCAAATCGTTTAGTGATGAAACTTAAATTAGGTTTCAAAGTGAGTAGTAAAAAACGAATTCTGAACACTTCTACTCATATGGTTCAAAAATACATTGCAATGTACTGTGAAATATGTAGCATTTTAAAGAAATGCATTTTGTAATGTGTTTGCACGCTGTTGGTTTTTAAATGATAATCAGGGCACTATTTTGTATTTTAAAATACTATAGTTTTATAATTGCAAATACATAAGGTGCATTCAATTTGAAATCTAAAAGTAGCTTTTGTTACTTTAGTTACTTTTGTTACTTTCTTTTGGCTAGTGGAAATGACGTAAAATCATCGGTTCCAAAAGGAAAGTGCCAAAAGGCAGCATTTACTTTTCTTTTTTTCTTTTTTACTTATGTGCTAGTGACGAGATCTGCACATTCGCACTAGTCACTACATGAAGATGTGCCGCATTACTTTGCTAGTAAACTTATTTTTGGACAGAACAGATACATTTTTTCATATCTAATTAATATATATATATATATATATATATATATATAAATATATATATAAACGTTTCGCTTTTATTGTAAAAATGTTTTTTTTATGGTAAAAACGAAAGATACAAACGTTTTTATGGTAAAAACGAAAGATACAAACGTTATTATGGTAAAAACGAAAGATACAAACATTTTTATGGTAAAAACGAAAGATACAAACGTTTTTGTGGTAAAAACGAACAAACAAAGGTTCGTTTGAACAATAAAAACGTTTGTTGTAATGGCGTTTTACGATAAAACGAACTGTTTTTACCATAAAAAGGACAATTTTTACGATTAACAAAGAACTGTATATATTTTAATTAGAAATAAAAAAAAATTAGTTGTTCTTTCCAAAGGTAGGATTTACTGGCGATTTATAAGTAAAAACTATAAATGCGTTCACTCAAAAGTACATTTTCTTTCTTTTGTAGAAGTAAGAAAGAAATTGAATGCACCTATTGTCAATATACATTTTTTTCAATTGTATTATGAAATGCATTATTTAAAGCACAAATAATATAATAAAATCTGCAAAATGCTATATATTTTGGATTGCATCAATATATTTTACTTTGCATTTGACATAAATGTTTAAACACGTGGAAAACTTAAAACGAAAGAGCAAATAGTTTCGATTTGTTTAATCGTTCTGTAATAACAGCTCGACATATTTTTATTCCGCATGAAAAGTTGAAGTAATTGGCCAATTGAGTTTGGAATGTATTTGGCACGATGATAAATTAGACAATTTTGTTCCAATTTCTGACCCGTTGAACCTGACTTCTGCAAGTGTATATCGCCATGGTTACATGTTTAATGGCAATATTGATGTTTGGTTTGGAAGGAAGCAACTGGAAAGTTATAGCTCATTAGGTAAGCTAATAATGATTATGATAATTGACGGTTATTTTTCAAACTGCGATAAGTTTTACTTCGGCTTGGCTCGTGCTAATAAACGAATCATTTTTCCTCCGTACATGTATTCAATGCTATGCAATAATTGACTATAAGCAAATGTGTAATATACGTACGAGGCCGCAGCCGGTTCTGTAATTTCGAATCGGCTTTTATTGGAATTCATGTATTCACAATAGGCAATTTGCCACTGCGGATTTATTGCCTCCTGCGGATTTGATTTAAATGTTTTGGACGCGTCTTGCGTTTACTCGCATTACTTTTGGTTCCAAATGACCGAAATGTGAACTTCCTCGTACCACCACTCGTGTATCATGTCGCATCATCTTTTAAATGGAAAAAAAAAAAAGGTGGCTTAATGGGGCATATCAACTTAATCCTTGAAAAGCTAAAGCTGTAGTTACACACGTGTAGGATTAAATTTGACTCATCATAGCAAAGAAAGAGAGTGAATAAATGAGGGGAAAATTTAACTAATTTAGTTGGATTAATTGCAGTTTTTGTTAGAATTTTAATGTTGAGAATTTACAAAATGGGAATTTGAAGTAAAAGAATAAATTTTATTGATGTTTGATGTTTTTTTTTTGGTGACATTATCAAGATTATCCGATTGGACGTGTAGGATTGGTTGAATAATCAAATAATTCGCATTGCAGTTTGATGCGGCTATGCGACGTTACGTTGCAAAATCATGAATTTATTCTGGGAAATCATTTAAAATTTGTATTTTTTTTTTTAAGTTAACATTTTTATTTTATTGAAAAGAAAAGCATTTTAATTGAAGTAACTAAATAAATAAATCATTTTATTGTTTTTTGTGTGTTTATTCTCGCGTTATTCGTGTTTGTTTTGAGCGTTAGCTATACGATTAAATTTATCCGTTGTCTTTATAAAAACAAACTTCCGGGCGCTTATTTTTTTTTAAAAACTTTTTTTTGTTTTTAAAGATTAATTACAAAAAATTATTTACTGGATGGAATCACAAGCTGTCTTTTTATTTTAATTTGCAATTTTCTTTCAGACAGTAATTAGTTTGTTGATAAGTCTCCCTGAAATAGTGTTGTTTTTTCTCATTTTTATATTTTTTTGTTTTACTCGAGTAAGTTGATATATATTAATGAATCTTCGTCTAAAAAATACACTAATTACGTCGTCGTTTCGCTAAAAGTACGATGAACATCGCCTGATAACTGCAAGTTGATGGGTTTGGGTTAGAAGGCAAAACTGATGTTTTCTTTTCTCCTCTTACAAAACTTTTGAACCGATGGAAAAGTGAAATAGAAAAAAAAAGAATAAGTGCACCTGCAAGAGAAGGAAGAAAAGAAAGAAGGATAGATAGAAAAAAAGGTAAAAAACATAAATTTCTCTGTTCGACTTAAAACCATTTTTCTTTAAAGTTGAGTTTGTTTTTGTTTGGTTTGCAAAATAACCGATTTCGATTAAACAAACAAATTTAGTGAAATTTACCTAAAAAAAATATGGCAAGAATTTAATTTGCACGCTCATAATTACAAAAACAACAAAAAAATAAATAAAATTGAAACGAAATGTTTTGTACTGCGTGGTTAAAATGGCGCCCAGTTAATTATTCTAATACAACAAGTTGATCTCTCATCTTCCATCTTCCATCTTTCTGCTCATCCTCTCGTTTCCGTCCATGCAAGACGATGGTATGCCTCAGTGAATTATGATGATTTTTCCTCGAGCTGGCTTAGCTTATATGCTCGGCATTGGAACAGCTTTGGCCTCGTGGGACACCGTGTATTTTACTACTTTTATTACATAAACCGATGCTGGGAATAAGTCAGGTGGCGGTAGCGAGGGAAGTTCTGCATTTTAAAAGGAAATAAGCGAAAGAGAAATTGAAAAGAAAAGAGGATATGGAGAAAGTAAGTTAGTGCACACTGCGCATGAAGAGGAGAGTAACTGTAAACTGTTTTTCCTTTCCTTTCCTTTCTTTTCTTTTCAGTTTTTTTTTTTTTTTTAAGGTTTTATGCTTGACTTAATGCTACAAGTTTATTTTCTTTTTATTAGCTTATGCATATTTGAAAGCTTTGTACGTTTTTTCTCTTGCATTAAAATTGGAAAGTAAATAAAGATAAAAGAAAAAAATTGTAATTTGGGAGTATTGTGTTTGTCCTTTTGGAGTCGGTTGTAATTGAAAACATGAGCTTGGTTTTTTTTTTTTTTTATTTTTTTTTTTTTTTTTTTTTTTTTAAAGGTATAAATAGTGCTCGTTATGAGCACGAAAAATACTCTACCTTTAAACCTTATTGATCTTTGTGCGCTCGCTCGACTTGAAGAATAACAGGAGAATGCGGCATCATTTTTATTTCTGCGTCTCGTGTTCGGGATTCCTCGTTTAGTGTTTGTTGTATTATTCGTTGTGGAATTTCTATAATCGATATACCATAAGTCTGTGTTCGCCCTGTTTTGTTTATGTAAACGCGAAACATTGATGGAAAGTTTAATTTTATTTACGAGTTGCGTCGTACAGGTGGCTGATTATTGCGAAGGTTGTTTTTTGTTTGCGTTTTCTATTTTTTGCTCGTGCTAAATCGGGAAATATTTAATGGAAAGAGGACCGGAATGATGGATTGCCCGTCCGTTTTTAGTTCTTGTCTCCGGACGAAAATGAATAAATCAAGAGAAAGGCAAAACTTCTCTTAAATGCTTTGGTGAAGACCCAGGTGTGCGCTGTGCAAGACAAAATGCCTCTTGGAAAATCATCAAGAAGAATGGAAGATTTACTATCGGAGCTAACAGGCACACAATTAAAAACAATCTTCTTTCGGAGCTTGAAAAATGTGAAAATAATGAATGGCTTTTGGCTTAGAGTTTTGTTCGTACGTATCTAAAAGTAAACAGGGTTTTATGCGGCTAATGGATTTTGCAGACAAAACAAGTGTTTATCTTTTTTAATCAATATATTGAAACGAAACTTAATTTATTTGTTTAAAAAAAAATTATTTTTCCGATTTTTTTTTTTTTTCGATTTTTTTTTTTTTTTAAGGTGTGTGTTTTATGGTTGGTTTAGCGACTAGGGGTTGGAATAGAATTAAAAATTCCAAAGAGAATTTCTGCCAGTTATCTGAAGAATTCGCAAGACGAGATTTTCTTATCACTCTTTATTCTCGGCGGAACAGCGAAAACAGGAATTTTTTTTTTTTTTTTTTTTTTTTTTTTTTTTTTTTTTTTTTTTTTTCGGGAAATGTATGGAGAAGAAACGTTATCACTGAAGCAAAACCTGCGTTTCTAAGTTTGACGTGGAATGAAGAGGAGGACTAGTAGTCAAAAAGAAAAAGAAAAAAGGGGATGTAAGAGAGAAATTTGGTTTTCCCAGGGTATTGTCCGAATGTGGCTGGTATTTCTCATTTGCCTGAACGGAAACTCTATAGGAGTGAAAATGAAATTTTCTCATTTCATTCCATCGCGGTTGTGCAATTGGAAAAAGGACTTGAAAGGGTAATTTTGCACTGAGGATTGGCTCTTTTATCAAAGTGAATGTGAGAAATCTGTTGAGTATCCTGCCGGTGGCGTGGCTGAAATTCATTTTTCATGTCATCGCCCTATATGCTAGAAAGAATTCTTCCTTTTTCATTGTGATACTGTTTAGTTTACAATAAATCCCGAACGTCACTCGCAATTGGCCTTTTGTTTAAAAGGTTTAAATAGTTAATATGACAAAGTTTAGCATTGACATTATCCGATGCGAGTACTCATTAAATATTAAACTAATTACTCGCTCTACGTGAATACATTAATTATGTGTATACAACTAGGTTGTTGTTTAATTATGGGTTATTGCATTAACTGATACTCGTATGAGCACGAGGAAAGGCGCTAGGCACAGTTTCATGATCGATACTGTATTAGTCGACGCACGAAATCACTGTTGACGTGAAATTTGAAACGATTGCTTATAACATAAAGCATAGATTTATGAACGGAATGGAGTAATTCAATCAAAGCTAACATTACGGATAGGATGACAGCGATATTTCATTTTCAAGGAAGGACATCAAACCCAGACAAACTTTTCAACAAAAAAAATTTTTTTTACATGATTTTTATATTACTAAAAAAAAAAAAAAATTTTTTTAAACGAAATTTACTTTGGAAAAAAAATTCGAAATATTTCACGATTGAGCTTAATCTACGTTACACTTACACCATACCTGGAGCAGGTTTAAGCTTTAATCTTGCATTTTAACTTTCGGGACAGTCAGTCAATATTTTGCAACAAAAGGGCACGTGCGCTACACCTGACGAGGTAAATTTTTAATCCCACGCACGGTAATTCTGCTTAAGCAGCATTAAAACCCGTACAAATTAAAAAAAAACGCGTATAAATTGTTGCTTTTCCCACACCAAACATTCATGACATCAGTAAGGCGTCGTAATTACTGAGTCCGTGGGTAAAAGGTGTTAGAGTTGGATTACAGTCTTAATGGGCGTGATGCTACAATTTTTATGTTTGTGAGCCGCACTAAATTTATTTAGTTGCAACATTCCATCCGGCGGATTTGAGCATTGAAATTGTGGAAAAAGCTAAAAATGGTCGCCAGATGTTTGCTTTCGAGATTGGCGTGTACATTGTATAGGAAATTTTCTCTCCAAGGGTCTCTCTCTCTCTCTCTCTCTTTTCCGAGTACGTGTAATGAATGCATCTCGCAGAGATTGTGATAGCTGTATAATTGTGCATTTTATGCATATCTCGTGCCGTTCGCTCGAATGTTCTTTACCAGGCTTGAGTTTCATCAAGAGGAGGTGGAGGAGGCGGAGGCGATACCATCGTTAAGGGCGCGTAATGAAAGTCGCGTGCTGTCGTTTGTTGCACGTGGCAGGCTATAAGGGGGTGCCTTTTCTGATAGTTATATCAGTGCATTTGTGTGAGATGAGTCCAGGACCTTGTCCGAGAGAAATTGAAGTTCATGTCACGGAATAAAAAGACCCTTCTGACATGTTTTTCATTACTGTTCCGTGAGCTTTTGCTTTCTTTCTCGTTCCCCCTCCTCTTCTGCAAAGAATAGTTTCTGACAGCTTATTTTGATTGGAATTTTCCGTCATATTCCTCACTCCCTCCATTCCCCCTCCTCTCTTTGCCCAAGAGGATCGATTTCTGGCGTTTTTGTTCTTTGTTCAGTTGCATGTTCCTTCGCTCGTAGTGTCCAATGGACCACTCGTACATTGGGGGTGAAATGTTAATATTCTCGTAGGAATAAGCACATTTAACGTAAAAATATGTGTGCACTGTGGTTTTGTCCATGTCGTTAAAACCATGTTGCGTTTTAATGCGAAGCTCTTAAGAAAATGGGAAGCCGTTACGTACCCCCGTTGATTTGAGAGTGGTATGTCGCGCGATGGAGATGGTAATAGCTGCATATCATCCAGTGCAGATGTCACAGAAAAGCAAAGAAACTTTTGGCCAAATGGAGGCATAAAATGTGAAAGAAACTTGCAACTTATTTAACGATCAAACGGGAATAAGGAAACAGCAAACGTTGTTTTTCAAATTTTTATCTTCGCCTGCATTTGGCAAAAATTCTTCCGAAACTCATAAAACTCGCTGCAGGCTCATCTGCAAAATGGATTTCTTTAATACCAGCGAGATAATTACTTTTATACATTCTTTTAATCTTGCGCTATACGCGATATTAAAACTACATAAACGCATCCAACATGGCGGGAAAAATTGAGCCGAGACTCTGTTTATACAATAATGCAGTCATGCGACTGTTTATATTTTCTTTTCTTTATTTTTCTTTTCTTCTTTTGTTTTTGTTACTCGATTGGAGACGGCGTTTGAGTTTGTTTCATCATATTCGTATTTTTGCATCATAGCGACTAGTTCAAGTGGTGTGTACTCGAGCGATACAGATTGTCAAGTGTTAAGTCCACAACTCTGGACAGTTTCGAGGGTGGTGTCGCCGTGTTGGCAAACCATCCTATATAGCTAACACCGCGTGAAAATATCTCGGTTTGGTGCGATCGGAAAAAATCTGGCACACGAGGAATAAAATATTTACAGGTGATAAGAGTAAGGAAAATCAAATTTTAAAAGTAAATATTTTTTTCCCTGCTTTTTTTTTTTTTCTTTTTTTTTTTCTTTTTTTTCTTCCATTTCTGTATGTCGAATCGCTGGAGATGCTGCATTTCGCTATACGGAGAGGTTGTTTGGAACGTATCGAATGGGTAACGCTGTTGTTCTACAAGCGAGCGAAGTGATTACCGATTCTTGCAGCGCAATCGGCGTTCCAATCAAGCGCTTGCCACGACTTAGTACGTACCTCATGTAAATGAAGGAGGCTTCCTTTTGCAAGTCACGTTTCTCCAGTCTTATAATTAAATAAAACAAACTATTAAGCAAAGAGGCAAAGTCTTATAGATTTAAAACGCTAAAATTAGAGCAAAATTATTATTTTTTCTTTTATATCTATTTTTTTTTTTTTTTTTTTTGTGTTTTTTCTAACCTTCTATTATCTAAATTGTAATTACTGACTGCTACAGTGATTTGCGCTAATGATGTGCGTGCTTGTATTTGTCGTTGATAAACCCTCAATTATTTATACTTACATTAATTTGGGTGACAAGTAAATAGAAAACATTTGCTGATTATTTTTAATAAATATTTTCTTCTTTTTTTTTTTTTTACTTTTAGAGGTAAGTTTTGGATTTTTTAAAAAAAATAATAGTAATTGGGCAATTAAGAATATCGTCGCTTTCTAAACATTGAAAGGGAGGGTTTAATTATGGAAAATCAATTTATTCTAATAGCAACCGTGTGGAATATTGACCTAAGCTGTGAGTCAGTCCTGGGTTTATTGGAGGTTCCTATTGAAATTGTAGTGAGTTGTGAGTGTGGAAAAAGGGGTATTTGCAGTCGATGTCGAGTCGGCGAGTTCTAAAGGCAAAGAGGATTCAGTTTTTCTTTGGACTGATTTCACAATGACTTTTCCCCGTCGTACGGAATTTGTCGACCTGTAGGTAATGACGCGAAGTTTGGTTTTCAACATCGCATACAGACTGCAAAGAGTCATCATCATAACGCTCCGTTTTCACTTTCTCGCATTTTTTTCTGAAGAAAAAAAAAGAGTTTAATTATAGAAAATTGGCTTGGAATTAATTATGCCAAACTAATTTCTCGAAGGAATTATCTTGCGTTGGGTTCAGTGCTCTCATAACTTAACACACTGATTTCGTATTAATGAGAATCAAAATGAAGAAATAATAAAAAAAGAAAATATAAGTAAAAACAACAAGACACGAACGGAATTTGTATTTGATTTTTATGTAAACTTCATTATATTTTTAAACTTTGACACGTTTCATCGATTTTTTTTTTTTTAAGTTTCGCTAAGTGAAAAGTTTTTGTTTAGAAAAACTTGAGACGGTCGATGAATCCGACATTCATTAGTTGGATTTGTTTACTTGTTGCATTTACGGACGTTTTTCTTTAATCGGATAAATGGAATGGAACGAAATTTAGAATTTAAAGAAACGTAAAAGGAAAACGATTACAACTCTGAAATATTGACTGACGGGAGGGATCACGAGTTAATGTTGGACGAGCAATTTCACCAGCTGGCGTATTAATGTATTATGTAATGGTTGAATTGTATTTGATGTGTAATTTATTAATCCATATATTAAGGCAATGATATGTGATGAGAAATGATATTGCATGTGTAAGCATCGAGAGACGAGACGATAGGGTTAAGGTAAATCGAAGAATCCTTTATTTCGGGTTTTACAGTTACCGGG
>JAQFXT010000299.1:0-47987 GCA_034683725.1 Strigamia crassipes
CATACTTCCGATGGCTGTGATTGGCTTAAAATATGATGCGAAAGTGAAAGTAATTCCCATTCTGTTGTACTGCTGCGTGTAGAGTAGTCTGGTGAAAGAATTCTATTCCATTGACTCTACTAAAACATAACCGCCAAAACCCTAAACCATTTATAACCCTAAAACATTTATAACCCTAAAACATTTATAACCCTAAAAATCAAAAACCAAACTTCGAATAAAATCTTTTTATTTAACAATTCATATATTTCGTTTTCTGACCAACTGTCCAACATTTTTATTTTTACAAAGAACAAGAATAAAATAAATAAAATATTTTTAATTTAACAATAAATAATATCAACAAGGCATGGCTGATCTGCTATTTAAGTCTGGCGGGTTTGCTTAAGTCATATGCGACTTTTGAGGTCATAAAGTATACGTATTTTATTTTTGAAATTGTTTTAAAGGAAACGAATAACCAAAATTCTTAGGATTTTAAAAGCTGTCATGCTTTTTCTCTTTGTTTTGCACTTTCAACACGTCTGAAAGAGTGAAATTAATGAGTTTGTTGGTTGAGGAATATAAATTGGTATAAAATTTGATGTTTGTACACCGTAAGTGCAAGTCGTTTGTTTAATTTTTTCTAGTTTTGATGATAATTATGTAATTATTCACATTATTGAATGTAAATTGGAACAGTAGTGGATTAATACACTCAGTGACCCACTGTTGTACCTTAGCGATAAATTAAAAATATTTAGATGATTATTTTTTAATAGATTTAGTGAAATGAGAATTTTTTAAAAAAAAAGTTTTATTTGAGATTTTATTGAAATACTTAAATTTTCTTTGTGTACAGGTACAAGGGACTGCTATAACAGTTTTAAAAGTACAGGGTACCACGAGGTGTATCAGATTTTTTCTTTTTTCTTGGGTTAGCATAATGCAACCTCGAGCCAACTTAGTTGACGTCTTATGTGAAATTTTGTGAGATTGTGTGAGAAGTCGAGAAATAAAAAAATAAATGTTTTTCGATTTATATTTTGATCTTTGATACTTCTCGCGAGATCTCAGGAATAATTGAGATATGCTGCTAGCTTTCACGAATCAAAACGTATAAATATTCATCAGAACGAATAAAAACCAATAAAAACCAATAAAAACCAATAAAAACCAATAAAAACCAATAAAAACCAATAAAAACTAATAAAAACCAATAAAAACCAATAAAAACAAACAAAAACCAATCAAAACAAACAAAAACCAATCAAAACAAACAAAAACCAATCAAAACGAACAAAAAAAACCATCGAAACAAATAAAAAATAATCAAAACAAACAAAAACCAATCAAAACGAACAAATACCAATCAAAACGAACAAAACTCAAGCAAAACGGACAAAAAACCCAAGCAATACAAATAAAAACCGGCCAAAACGACTTAATTTTTATCTAAATTCAATTTTACCGCTCAATTCGCGGACATCACCGCCGATCGAGCGAAGTGAGTGAAAAAATTAACGCGCATGCGCAAACCACATTTCTGTAAAAATTTGCGGCTTCTTTTTAAATTATGAGCAAATCATGTAAAATATAACACAATATAATGAAACATAACTAGGCTAGAAGTAGACTAAAAGTAGGCTAGAAGTACTCTTCGAGAAGCATATGAGCACATGAACACATGAGCACTGGAGCACATGAGGTAAATATTAATTTCGGTTCTTGTATTATTATTAATTTCATTTTATTTTAACGCGCCTTAAAAAGTTTCACTGCAAAAAGAAAAAAATATTGCAGCTTCTCTCTGTGGTTTTCTATGGCAGGCGAAGCTAGAGATGCCTCAATATGACGTAAGAGGCGTGGCCAAATTTTCCACCAATGAGAGCAAAATTGCCACATTGGCATCTCCCTGAGTTAAATCATAGACATATATATAAATATAAAAATCAAATCATGCGATTTATATATACTTCTTCTTTAAAAATCATCAAACATTTTTCTGTTTGCCTTCATCAAGTGATTATTTAAAATAAAAATGTTTTTTCTAAATAATTGTTAGTTTCCGGTTCCGAATAAAGTAGTTCCGAAAAAGGAAAGGAGACAGGCGAGGCGAGCACGCTTTACTCATTTTCTACTGTTGAAGATATTTAAAAAACAAATTCTAAAATGTCAGCAGCCGGAGTATTGAATGTGAGTGGTGTCCGAACATCAGGTGCATCGATTCGAACCCAAAATGGTAAGTAAAATTTGCCTCGTAGCGTATAGCTCACAATGGAAAACACCAAAAAAAAGACAATTCTTTTTAAGCCTAACGCACAATATGAAAATTTTTCTCTTAGTCATGGCAGCTTGCTCGATCGCAAACATAGTTAAGAGTTCGCTGGGACCAGTGGGGTTGGATAAAATGCTCGTGGACGACATAGGAGTAAGTAAATCGAATGTTAAATTTATCCTAACACTAAAAATCCATTTTAGGATGTTACAATTACCAACGACGGAGCGACCATTCTTAAATTGCTCGAAGTGGAACATCCAGCAGCGAAAGTATTGGTCGAATTAGCTCAATTGCAAGACGAAGAAGTGGGAGATGGAACTACTTCCGTTGTATGTTTATATACGTAATTCTATTAAATAATTTTTAATTAATTTTTAATCAAATTTTGTGTTTTTATCTCAAGGTTTTGATTGCGGCTGAGCTTTTAAGAAACGCCGATGAATTAGTGAAGTGTAAAATTCACCCGACGTCTATTATAAGTGGTTACAGATTAGCGTGCAAGTGAGTTAAAGATAAATCTGAACTAAAAACGAATGTTTTCAACGCCCCGTGAACTTAACTTTCTGATTTATTCTATATTAAGAACAGTTATACGCATGGGGTATAATATAGAGAAGATTTTTTTTAACTAACGATTTATTTTCACGAATAATCGCAATTAAAATCTCCAACAAACATTGAAATGATGATAAATTGATTATTAATTGTTATTGTTTCTAGGGAAGCTTGCAAATACATTCAGGAACATCTCACAATCAGTTTGGAGGAGCTGGATCACGAATGCATCGTGAATTCGGCAAAGACGAGCATGTCGAGCAAATTAATTGGACCGTATCCTTGAAACAAAAAGAAAAAAAAAAGCAAACGAATGTTTAAATTGAATTCTTAATGCGATTTTAAGGGATTCCGATTTTTTCGCTAACATGGTGGTAGACGCGGCCAACACGATCAAAGTAACCGACGGCAAAGGCGGTTTCAAGTACCCAATCAAAGCCGTCAACGTTTTGAAAGCCCACGGACGGAGTGCTAGAGAAAGTCAACTCGTTCACGGATATGCTTTGAACTGCACTGTCGCTTCCCAAGCCATGGTGAAGAACATTAGTGTGGCGAAAATTGCCTGCCTCGATTTCAGTCTGCAGAAGGCGAAAATGCATTTGGGAATTCAAGTTTTGGTCAACGATCCCGAGAAATTGGAGGCGATCAGACAGAGGTAAAGAATGTTATTCTATTTATTTTTAAAATATTTATTTTTTAATTTTTAATTTTTTAATTTCAGGGAAGCCGACATCACGAAGGAGCGCGTGCAGAAAGTCCTGTCGGCTGGAGCGAATGTAATCTTAACGACAGGCGGCATTGACGATTTGTGTCTGAAGTACTTTGTCGAAGCCGGCGCAATGGCCGTTCGACGATGCAAAAAACAGGATCTGAAACGGATTGCGAAGGCCACGGGTGGTACGGCGAATATTTAATGTTTTTCAATTTCTCTCTCTCTCTTCAATTTTTTTTGTTATTCTTTCGGGTTCAATGATTTTTACTAACAATATTTCCGAAATAATGAATTCTTGAGGAACTTTAGGCAGACTATGAGACTCTTGATAGTGTCTCGCGTAGATTTAGATTTTTAAAATTATTTTGTTTGCAACTTGCATTACTTTTCTAGCGACGTTTTTAATGACGTTGGCGAATCTGGAAGGAGAAGAGAGCTTCGATGCGTCCATGCTCGGAGAGGCCGAAGAAGTTTACCAAGATCGGATTTGTGACGATGAGCTGATTTTGATCAAAGGGTAAAAATAAATTAACGAATTGATTTTAATATTCTGATTAATCTTTTCTGCGGTTTACAGACCCAAAGTTCGATCTGCAGCATCGATCATTCTTCGTGGTGCTAATGATTTCTACGTGGACGAGATGGAGCGTTCGGTTCATGACGCGTTGTGCGTGGTCAAGAGAGTTCTCGAATCGAAATCTGTCGTTCCAGGTGGCGGAGCGGTCGAAGCCGCTTTGTCGATCTACTTAGAAAATTTTGCAACCTCTTTGGTGCGCAATTTGTGAAATTGGAGTTTTGTTGACGTCGGTTTTATTGTTTCGTTTATTGCAGAGTTCCAGGGAGCAGTTGGCGATCGCGGAATATGCGAAATCTTTACTTGTAATTCCTAAGACGTTGTCCGTGAATGCGGCGCAAGATGCGACCGATCTCGTTGCTAAGTTGCGCGCGTATCACAACAGCTCGCAAACTAAATTGGACCATGCTAATTTGAAATGGTATTTCGTATATTTTTGATCGGTTTTTGTGATTAATATTTTCGTTTTTAGGATCGGGTTGGATCTTTTCAATGGGTGTGTGCGGGACAACAAGAAAGCCGGAGTTCTAGAGCCTGCAATTTCTAAAGTGAAAAGCCTTAAGTTTGCAACTGAAGCCGCTATTACTATTTTAAGAATCGACGACATGATTAAGTTGAATCCGGAAGCGAAGGACGAACGTAGTTATCAAGATGCTTGTAATGCTGGAGAAATGGATTAAAAAAAAAAAAAAAACCAAAATCAATTAAATAAATGCTTAAAGATAAGAATTCCATTTTGGTGTATTTTGAATTTTTTTGTACACAATTCATCATAATAAAACGCTTCACGTGAAAGAAATTTTTTTGATTTTTTGATTTCAATCTGGGACGTCACGAATGACGACATTTTAAGTCCCGCCCGGTTTACCGGAAGGTGAATGTTGTATGTTTTCTACCGGAAGTTTAGGTACGTAACCATGATGGCCGTGGCGCGATGAGGATTCGTGATGGGTTGGGTGATTTCCTTATGGGCTCATTTATACCCTTTCCCGAGCGGTAAAGGTCATGTTAATTTTTCTTTGTACGCAACGAGACGTTTTAGTTTCACGGAGCGGAAGTAAGTGTTCGTTTGTTTACTTAACTATGGAGTGGTTTATATTTTGTGATTCTACAATCATCTGTTTTGTTTGGCATTTAATGTTTTCTAGTTTGGGGGATTAAGTTGGGAATAAATAAACTTAATTTGATTTTAAAATTTTTTCTTAGATGTGAAATAAATACGAGCGAGGATAATTGAGAGCAATGCGAGTAAAAACGAAACAGGTGCATCCTTGATTGTACGAGATCAATATAAACAAGTTTCACTCATTTGACCTCAAATCTCCAGCCCAATTATCAAAAAAAAAAAAACTCTACCTGCTTATTTTGTCCTATTTTTGTTCTCTTTTTTTTTTTTTTTCATTTAAAGTAACTAGTATTTGTGCTTTGATATAAAAAATGTGAAATTCAAATATTGTTGTTGGCACTTTTTAAGACGGAAATGTGTAATGAAATGACTCATCTTCAACATTTGCTGCGATGTTAATTTCCTAGTTTTATTTGGTATTGAGAACATTTGAAATTAAGATTAAAGGTTATCAGGTATTGTGATTTAAAAAAAAAAAATTATTTTATTATTAGTCAGTCTTTTTGGAGAGAAATTATGTTTAAAAAAAAACTGGGCAGTGAACTTTATGCTCTGTTGAATAAAAACGCATGTTGCTTATACATGGCGTAGAGAAAAGAAACTCGGGAAATCACTCAACCTAATGAATGACGTTTACTCTATGTTCGTCTATGTTTTTTAATAATAGATAAAGTAATTGCAAGTTACATGTCTTCGGACAATTGTTCTGAAGAGATTAAATAACAAAACACAAATCGTTATCTAAAAAAAAAAATATATATATAAAAAAAATACGTTTTTTAAGCTTTCATTTGCCAAAACATCATTTCTTATTGCCATTTAAGTTGGGCCTCAAAGTTTCACACAATTATTTAATTAGACGAAGGAAATGGACAATTGTGTAATGGCGCCCTGCTTTGACCTAATATTTACGTTGTTGGTTTCTGTGTGATGCACAGTAGTTTATTTTCGTATTTGTTACGGTTGAGTGAATTTCGTGCAATTAATAATTGTAAAAAATGTTTAATTTATTAGGATTTTAATTTTTTAATTGTAATTTTTATTTTGTGCAGAGGTGATGGTGAAGAAAAATGATTTGACAATGAGTTTATTGTTTTAATCGTCTTCCACGGAATGCCTTTGGATAACGTTACGGCTTTAGCGTTTGGATTACCATTCCTAGCGAGTTTGTTGCTGCTTATTTTTATTTTGGCTGGATGCGTTTGTTTTAAAGATAAACAAAATCATTTGTAAGTATTATTTCTTAGTTTATTTTAGTGGTTTTAAACGGTAATTTATTTTACAGACAAATTTCACCAATTAGATTTACATTATCAGGAACCATTCTTCGCGACGTAAGTTTATGTGCAGTGCGAATATAAATTTTTACATGACTACATCAATTTATTATGTCATTTTTTGGTGGGTTTTGAATAGAATTTAGAGTTTTTTTTATATTTTTTTAATAATTGGATGAAAAATTAGGAAACAGATAGGTTTTATACCCCGATAGGAAGTGAAGTTATTTGTTTTCATTTTAAAATTTTTAGGAAATTGACTCTCCTAATGTTTACTAATCAATTTCTAAGGATTAAAAAGCTTTGATTTACTTTAGCGGGAAATAAATGCAACTACAAATCAAGGAAATGGCCATCTCCGTGTTTCTAATCATGTAAATGATCCATTAGAAAATGCTAAAATTAAGTGAGTATAAACATAACCGATCAAACGTTTAAAATTAAAATTGATTATAATTTAATTCCAGAGTTCCAACACTTCAACGAAAACTACCTGAAATTCCCGTCAACTCGAGCCTGAAACCGAACGATGGTGGCGGCGACAGCGAATCAACCGCAGTCGACGTACAAACTGTTGACAGCGGCTCCGAATTGTACGCTACAGTAGAATCGTCCAACAGGCAGAGAATCGATCAGGAACGTGAGGACCCCAACACCGAATTAGCAGACACACCTGTTGATGCCCCTCGAAACAGACCATTGTCAACAACAATAATAACAACAACAACAACAACAACAGAAACTGTACCTGACTCGGTGAAGAGCAACATCGTTAATCCAACCGTCTCTTCTGGTGATTCTGAAAGTGACAATCTCTACTCACAAGTTCATCATCGATACGATAAAGTGAAAAAAGAGAACCCTTACGCCAGGGTCAAAGGTCAAACATCCGAAGAAAGGGACACCGACACCGAGAATTACGACGACCCTTTAACTTATGCAAAAAATGCAGGAAAGGGGTAAATGAAACTCTTTTTTCTTTTTATCAATTAAATGACTTTAATAAACCGTTTGTTGTAGCGATTGGGATCAACGTGGGAATCCGTACGAACCGCCCCCTCCAGTACCTGAAAAAAAATTCGACCAACAACTTAACGACGAAGACGCGTTGGGCCAACCATCGACTTCTGCGTCACATTTGACCGCAGCAAATGCCGTAACGGGGAGGGTGTCGGCCACCGAGATACCTTACGTTACGTCGCCGATCGACAGCCCTTTACGGCAACCCGTTGTGCAGCAGAGACCGATATCCCAGCCTCCAATTGTACCTGATTTAGTATACAACACATCGCAAGACTCTGGTAACGATTTAAATGTCTTTAGCTGGATTTTTTTATTTGAATCGAATTTGATCGCAGGTGACGGACAAGACATTCGTTATACAAGCATTAGTGTGCGGGAACCACTTGCAAACCTGAGATCGAATTTGGAGCGAAATTTGCAACAGGAAAGACAGGAGTCATACTACATGGTTGTATCAGATGATGATCTAGAACAAACGTACGATGAAATACGGGAACAGTCGTCAGGGAACGGAACCACCGCGTATGCCAGCATCGATCTTCGTGAAGCGACAAGGGAGTTACCGCCGGTGCCACCTCCGGTCGAGAGCTTGCGTTCAATTGCTAATGTTAAATCAAAAAAATCAAGTAATTAATTAAGCGATCGATCAAATTAGTTTTTATACTTTTTTTTTTTTTACAATTTATTTGTAGCTTCGGCGTCAACTTCGGCTAGTAATTCGGGAATGTTGTCCTCGGATGGAGACTCGAGACATCCGTCACTTTACGCTTCGAGCGCCGCAGTGTCTTCGTCGCCGCTGTCCGACACCAGTGATCTTTATTCGACAGTTAACAAACCAAAGACGTACAATCGACGCACAATTCACGTGGTTGACCAGCAATCGATCGAGGAAATGTACGCTAAAGTACTCAAACATAAACACATGAGCCTCATTAACGACAGCACTAGCACGTCGCTGCTGACTGTTTCGAAAGTTCCGTTGTTTCCACACAGTGCACCGCTGCCCGAGCTGCCGTCCACGTCTTCCATAGAGACGGTCAATCAGCGACCCAAGTCGGGGGTGGGGAATGATTTGGGCACCGAACAGTTAGAAAATGCACAATTAGTAAACGTTAGCGCTAAACCCGATCCGGGTTACGAAAGTGTACAGGAGTTGGTTGAAAACTCGACTCATTCGGGTTCATCGGGAAGTCCGTTCGACGACCCCGTCTACGAAAGGATCCACGACGGGGCGCTTAATGTTAATGACGTCGACGATCTTTTTCTGTCGGAAACGTTCGATGCGCAGCCCGGGTACGAAACGGTGGTTGAAGCGCGGAATTTGGATAGAAATTCGAACCCACAAATTGACGTTGGACGCCAATTCGATCCGGGCTACGAAACTGTTAATCACAACGTTTTGTGCAGTAATCGGGAAATCGATCCCGATTACGAGGAGATCGGACGGCGGCAGATGTCAGAGTTCGGTAGTGGCAGCGAACCCGGCTACGAACAAATCAGATCAAAAACATTGGAGGAACCCGGGTACGAAATGATCAAGATGAATGGAACGACTGGCACGTCAAGCAACGCAGTATTGGAGGACGTTTATGAAACGATAAACTACGAAGACAAGGACAAGGATTTTTGTTACGAGCGACTCGGATCACCTTACGACGACGGCGAAGACGAATTCAGCGATCCATCGTACGAACAAGTCAATTTTAAGCTGGACAATTCGGACCAGGGGCCGAATTATAAAGCGAGAGAAAGCTGGGACTTGAGTCCGATGATGGAAATGTTGTCGGACGAAGCAAGTGGGAGCGTGACGAGTCTACAAGACGACATATCCAAAAGCTCTAACGACGTGGAACATCATGTTGCTCAAATTTATCACAATGATGGCGAACACATTATAGAACCACAATATGCCGTGGTTAATAAGCCTAAGAAGAAATACGGCGGAACAGGTGAATCCGAATGCGAAGCAGGTGACAAATGATTTTGTTAGTCGAATGATTGAAAAAATTATGATTAATTCACATTTTAAATTATAGACATTAAATTTTTCAGTAATATATTAACGTATATAGATAACAAACACTTGGAAACACTCGTTTTTTTTTATATACGTATATGTATAATAAGAAATATGAGTCTTGTTACCCAATTAATTACTAAAAGTATTATTTTCTGCAAGAAATTGTAATATAATTGCGGTTTTAGTACCGAGATGATGAAAACAGAGCAAATAATTGAACATATCATTTAAAGACTATTTTAAAATGACAAGTAAATTTTGTAAATTTATAAACAATTATATCAAATTAAATTATTTTTACAAATTTTAATTTAATATAATGTCAATATTTTATATATAATTTTTGTTTGAGTAGATTTGCTGAATTTTATTTGCAAAATGTTATGTAGGTATTTGCACTGGTTTAAGTGCGAGGCGTGAGATTTCTTCGTCCAATCATGTAGAAGTAAAGAGGCCAGCTGGCTGAGTTATTATTATTACTATTATTATTCGACAAAACAATAATTACAGATTTACTTACTTGTATATCTAGATTATGTAATAAATATTTTACATGCCATAATTATTTAAGCAATGCAACACTAATTCGACTATATTTTGTATTGAAAATAGTTTTAAGTTTTCGTTTCTAGGTCACAATTGTGTCATGTGTGAAAATTTAAAGTGTAATTACTCATGTGTATTGAGTTAGTAATGGTTATAAGTTTGGCCAGGTTTTTATACAAATGGGAAATAGTGAGTAATACGATTTATTTACGTATACAGCGTACCATTTGGGTCGTGAAATACATTGTAATGTGGAAAAACGCCATTTTAAACCGAAAGTGATGTAACAGGCAGTGTTTGATAATAAACTAAACGAAACAAAAAGTAAATTTATCAAAATCCAAATGCAACCCGATGTCAGGGACCACTTTTGTTTACATTTGATAAAAAACTAAGATTATTGCGGTGATTAATACTGCTAAACCTATCAATGAAACGGGGCATATGAATAAGTTATCCAGAACCGAAGTTGCAGGTATTTGGTCCGTTACATTTCGGGTTTTCAAAGGCGCGAGAATTCGTTGTTTGGCTGTTAAAATCGCATCCCTAGCCCCCTTCCATTGACCCGGGCCTGTCAGTCTGTAAGTATAAGGTAGCATGGGACCAAAGAAACAGGAATAGAATAATTCGGGATCGGATAAAAGCATGTAACGGAAATCTGGTTTGACCGCAATTAAACGTGCGATTTCGTCTTGATACCAAATGGAGTCGACTTGCACCGTATGGCGCTCCGAACTGAAAAATTGCTGACTGATTTCCCACCGTTTTCTTTCGATGTCATCCACCATTGTACTTTTGGCGGGCAAGTGGCAAGTACCCTACGTAAAAAATGTTTCAATTTGTTGTAATAATTATACAATTTTGATTTTAGAACCTTGAAAACGCGAGAAACCCATCGCGACTGGAGTTCGGACAGAGGAGGTATTCCACTGAGCGCCTGCACTACACCGATCACCGCTAAGGTTGGATGAGGTAATTGTGGAGGGAAGACGTGTTTATAAAGGTTGACTTGATTGTTTGTTTGTTCTATAACGTTTTCTTCCAGGAATGGGAAGCAAATTCGATATCCAGTCGCGAAAATGACCGTGTCGATATTGCAAACTGAATCACAATCGTCGCTAAATATCACCCCGGTGTCGGTAAATCTGAAAATGTAAACATAAAAATGATAACGGTAATTATTTTTTGGTGGAAAATTTGCTCTTACTTGTGTACGTCATCTTTGATAGTGAGAAAACCTGTAATAATGCGTGTTGGAAGTTCATCGTTTACGGTTGGGTGCTGATTGAAAAATCGATGCCTCGGTTTGATACCATACACGGCGTGGTTGAATCTAAAATTAACCTTTTACGGCAAACAGAATATCTGAGATTAATTGAACACGATTTAAATGAAGAGAGTGGCATTGTTGTACTTTGAATTCGGCGATGAAATTTGTTATTTGCGGGGCCAAATAATGAATTGCGTAGTTGATAAAACGAGTCCTGAACTTGATATCTGTTGGTAAACCACCTTCTGCCATTCTGCTTAAGAGCCAAGCACCTCTTCGGGTGCTCAAATAAACCTGAAACGATTTACATTTAAATTTATTCATTTCTTGCCCTACAAAGATAATTATTGTTTTTTTTTTTTTACCTCTTTAGCTACCCTGCTTAACTCCACAGCAATATCAGAAGCGGAATTTCCAAATCCGACAACCAAAACACGTTTATCTCGATATTCATCTTCTTGTCGGTATTCGTGTGCGTGGAGTTTTTTACCCCGGAAATTGTCCAAACCTGGGAATCGAGGCTTATTCCGATAAGAATGATGACCCGAACATAACATGACTCCGTCGTATACTACTTCTTTCGGTTCACTCGCCTACAAATGAAAAATATGGCAAGTGATCAATCAGTTTTATTTATAATTTAAAACTGTAAAAGACTTTTTCTTTAATTCTAATCTTCCATTTGCCCGTTGTCAAGTAGTCTTCGTTTTTCTCGACTCTGAGGACTTCAGTGTTGAAATGAATGTGAGGTAAGAGACGAAAATTGGTGGCGTAACTCTCCAAATAACGCCAAAAAATAGAATGATGCATGTAATTCGGATAATGCTTCGGCGGTGGGAAATCACTATAACACGTCATCTCTTTGCTGGTGTTCAATACCGTGGATTTCATTACCGAACCGACGCCATCGATGCATTCGAGTCTAACAATAATTCCCGCTTTTTGACATATTTCAATCTAATATTTCTACGGACCCACCTGTATTTCCAAAGACCTCCAACACCGTCACACATTTCGTAGCAGACGACATTAAGTCCTTCTTCTAGACACGATTTAATTGCGACCAATCCACTAACTCCAGCCCCTATAACGCAAATTGTTTTTGGAGACATTTTCTGTCCGGAATAAAATAAATATCTGTTAGGAGGTTAAGGATATACATGGCAGTGCGATACTGATAGTGATCTGAGCTTAAGGTCCATGTACTGATTAATTTTTCCACGTGATTAAATTATTTGCCGGTCATTCCCTTATTAGTTGTTACCTTTAAAATGAGCACTTATGAAGTTATGTTTCCTATTACCGTTTGTTATGGTGAAATATAAATACCGTAAAAGAGTTGAAATTGATATTTTTGTGGAAATGTGTTAGGTAATATTCCGCTTTATAATGAGCGCAGCTGTTTACCTCTTAGACAACAACTAATGGTTTCTGGCTGAAAGCTGAAAGCTTTTATGCTCAAAACTAGAACGTACACGAAGTTAAAACGTCACACGTTTTGTTCGCTTCTGGCTATGCAGGAAAAGTAGAGCGAAAGTTTAATGTGTGTATTTTTTGTGACTTTGTTATTAAACGAAGGACCTAACTGGAAATTTAAATAAATATTTTGTTTTGCTAGACAGTACTTGTGAAGTTAAAATCAATTTTAAAAATTGAAGAATGCATCATAATTAAAAATACAATAAAATATGATGCACTACATAATTACATTTATAATGAAGGTAATTTTAGGGCCATAAACCGCTTTTTGCGTTATACTCCGATATGAATACAAATAAAAAGTTCAACTTTAGTGTAATTGCTTGTGGGATTGTATCTTTGTATTTATCAAAGTTAAGTTAAGTTTATGTTTTTATTGATATTTAGAGTTGCTTATTTGTAAAATTAAATTCGGTTAGAGGTGGGTAAAAATAGTATTCGGCATTCATATTGGATCAGTAGTTTGGTGTATTCAAATTAAAGAAACTGGAAAATGATAACGAGTTAGCAGTAAGAGAAAATCGCGGAACCGCACCTTCGTCCGTAACCTGGAAATATAGAAAAAAAAAAAATTGTTTTGCTAGAAAGTACCTGTGTAAGTTATAACTAAATTAAATTATTGAGGAATTAATCATAATAAAAAAAATTAGAAAAAAAGAAGTATGATGTGTAAGCGTTTTAGCGAAGAGTAATTTGGGGCCATAAACCGCTTAATGCGTTTTCGCCCGATGTTAAATAGACATCAAAAGTAAATACTTGTCAGATTATATCTTTTAATTATAGAATTAACTTCAATTTATGTCTTTATCGATACTTACGAATTGCATGTTTCTAAAATGAACGCTAACGATGCGAATAAATGACTGGTTTTAGCTGAGTAACACTTAAATTAAAAATTGAATTCGCATTTTTTCCGCAGAACGGAAACATGTAAATAAATGGTCACGCATACTATACTTTATTATAAGTTTGATCATGCGTACTATACTTTATTACAAGTAATATTATAGTTGGCACAGTAGGTCGGTGTACACAAATTTCAAAGTTAGAGACTAGAAAATGACATCAGTTTGGAGTAAGAGAAAACTACGTCGATTAGTTCAAGATTCTGCGGACAAATTATCAGAATCAAAACGTGAATTGCCATTCGAATACCAAGTTTTGATTGATACGGCTTATTCTAAGGAATTCAGAAAAAAATGGTTTCGCATAGTGTTTGCGTGTTTTTCACTTTGTTGCTATCAGATAACTGATCGAATTGTTTATTATTTCACATGTCCACCCGCGATCGATGCCCATATTGACATCGTGCAATCATTTAAATATCCACCATTTGCAGTGTGTTCACCAGAGAATGATTACATAATCGAACTGCTTGGAGACCAATCGAAATATGATGGCTTGACTTGTGCTGTCCCTTTGATAAAAATGTGGGAGGAAGAAGAAGTCGATCTCAATAAAGTGTGGCATTACAGCAACGAATCGAATGCTTTGGATCAAATTTCATTCGAAAACGTGATGGATTAAAATAAGTCGTTGTGCTGTGCAATAATTTTAATTTATTTTCCTGTAGGACGTTGTTCTAAAACCGTTAACTACGTCAGTTAGGCCTAATATATTTGGCCAATGTACCGATGTACATATAAATAGTTAAGTATTTACAAACAAATTTTGATTTTCCTTATATTATAACAATATTTAAATTTGGCCAAGCAGAAACGTTCGAAGGAAAAAAGCCAAAATTCAAAATTGCGATGAGTATCCGCCCAGGAAAATTGTGCCAATCGCGCATGACACTTGTAAGTACTTTAATACGCATCATTTTTAAAAATACTAAATAAATAAACGTTGTTTTAGGCATCAATTTCCGACAAAACAGAATCTTCAATGTTAGTGTATCTTTTGAGTGGTTACGTGTATGACATGAAACTCTATAGTAAATCAGTAAGGATTAAAAAGAGTGGACGACCTTGGCCAAAGCATAAATTATATCTATTTCTTACTATTGCAGTACCAATTTGGCAGCACAAACCAGAGACCGTGTGTTACTGATGAAGAATTTCAAGCGTGTTATCAAAACTGCGTAATCAAACGATTATCTAAAACAGTCACATGCAGGTAAGTGAACTAAAATCAAAATTTATTTATGTAAATTGTGAATATGTATATAACTAGATTGCCGTTTTTTGATCCGAGAATCAAACTACCAGTCTGCAACAGCAGTAATAAAGACCAAGCCAAATACAGTTTTGACAGATTAATGCAAACAATCATAGTTCCTAAAGTTTACACTAGCTGCAACTGTTTGCAAACCTGTTCTGAATTAGTGTACACATTTTGGGCTGAAGTATTTCAAATTAATTCAAGCAATACCATTGTAAAATTGTCCGTGGATAATTTGGTAGTGTCACTAACTCAAAGACGTGCCTACGATCACATAAGTCTATTAGCAGATATAGGCGGAAATTTAAGTTTATTCATGGGTTTATGTTTGCTGTCAATTGCTGACATTTTACAAAGGGTCATAACGATTTCAACCAGACGGGATAAAAAAGCGAAATTAAACCGAATCGATGAATTGGTAGTCAAGATGGACACTGAAATAGAGGAACAAGTTATACAGCCTGGAATTAATTACTTATGGGTCGTAACGCTAATTTTGAGTACAACGCTGGTTATATACATGATCCAAGAACGGACGTCGTATTATTTAAAGTTTCCTACTCGGAACATAGTGGAATTGGAATATCAGAAAGACGTAGCATTTCCATCGCTCACTGTATGTGGAGAAAATTTAAAATTGTCACATTATAAAAAACAATACATCAAGCAGAAGCGTAGTAATATTACCGACTGGTGCGATGTGGAGTTGTTAGATTTGCATATGATGAAATCAAAATTTACATTAAACTATTTGTGGGAAAATGCGAAACTGGAGCCCATGGGGAACGAGCTTAATTCGTTTACGGTATAATTCAACAATAACCACGATTGCTACAACTCTAAGTACATTGTTATTTGTAGGAATCTTGGCATTTGGCACCCCTCAATGTAACTCACACCGCTGTATCGACACCTACAGGAAATTGTGATCATTACAAATTTAGTAAGTATCGTATGTCCATAATATACCATGTTTGGCTTACAGATTTATATAGACTGGCTACTTAATAAAATTGTATCTTTTTATTTTAATTATTACTGTAATATAATTTAGACTGGCTATTTCCACCTTCTTAGAGGGTGAAAATAGCTCCTGGACTATTACCCTCCCTCTCTTTTGATTGGCTTTCTATCCACTTTTGAGAAGAAATAGCCACCATGCATGACTTTTTTACTGAGATAAGCATAATTTTTATTTATTTTCTGTGCAATTCATTTACAGGAAAATCAGAATATTCTGGCTTTTTTACAATGCTTCCCTTACCATTTGTTCATTTTGACAAATTACCAATTTATGATTGCCCAAATGCTGTGTACAAAGTAAGTGAAATAAATGTATTAGTACGCTCAAACCATGCTAACAGTTCTACTTTTTTATTTACTACTTTTGCAAATTACTCGATTTTATAGACGTTTGTCAGTGATTATGATTCGTCTGATTACGAAAAATATGAACAGGTAACAACAATTGACGCGCCCGTCCACGGAATTACTATGAATGATTTTCGGACCCAAGTTGTAAGAATTACAATATCATACAACAAGTAAATATTTTAAATAATTATTTCGTACACAGTTTCGTCGGCTGAATACAAAAGTAAATCCATGTATTGACATCTCAGATCGCAAAAAATGCAGAAGAAGCTGCTTAATTGAACAAATGCAACGCGCCGAATTGTGCAGGTAGGAAATAAATGTAAATTGTGCACAGACTTATTTTAAAATATAAATAAATGTTATAATAGGCTTCCTCCTTTTGAAGATTTAATTGACAATATTTCGCCATGCAATTCAACCGCTGCAGCCAAAAAAAGTCTCAAAACCTTCATGTTAATATCCAGTAATTTAAGCAAATCGTGTTTTTGTCATCGTCTTTGCAATGAAATTGGCTTTAATATAAATTCTTACACCCAACTTCAAAGCACCGATAAACCGTTTGCTATTTTGTTTGGAATGCTTTCCAACCTGGCAGAGTATACCATTGAAGTTAGAAAATACACATTGATTGCATATTTTTCTGATATTGGCTGTAGTTTTGGGCTTGCTACGGGCATGTGTGCTTTGACTTTTGTTAGGTATACTTATTGGGCCATTGTGTGGGTAAAGATAAAACATGAAAATGCAAGAATTTAACTTTGTTGATCATAACAGTGAAGAACCTCAATGAGCATTATATTTACCCCTAGAATTGCAGTGACTGTATAATACATACTCTTTACTCCTAAAATTCCAGTCACTGTGTAATACATACTAGGAACGACCCTGGCTAAATCTAATTGAAAGAAACACTTTGAGTTTCCAGTAGGTAGTTTTGCATTTTTCTGTCATTTTCCTGCATAAGAGATATGTTCACTATTCTGAATAAAACATTCATTTATTATAGTTCACTGTTAGTCTAGTTTGGCTTATAATAACTATGAACATAAAGTATCTATTATATTATGTATTTATTTAATATTACTTTTCATGTGGAAGTCGTGTATGTTAGCTGAGTAACATTTTCATTAAAAATTGCATTTTCATTGATTTGCTGAAAAGTACTAGTGTAAGTTGTATTGTAATTATTTTAAGTATTGAAGAGTACATAAAAATGCAAAAAAATATGTGATGTGTAAACACTTTTGCTGAAGGTAATTTTGGGGCCATAAACCGCCGGATGCGTTTTCCTCTGAAATTTAATAAAAATAAAAAGTGCAATTTCAGTGTAATTGCTTTTGTTAGATTATATCATTTAATCATCAGAGTTAACTGAAGTTTGCCACGAGTTTATTGATACTTAGAGTTGCATGCTTGTTTCTAAAATAAACTCTAACGATACGCATAAATGACAGCTGTTAGCTGAGTAACAGTTTAATTTAAAATTGTTTTTTGCATTCATTTCCGCAGAAAGGAAACATCGTGCAGACGGCATTTTATTAAAAATAATATTAGAGTAGAAACAGCGTTTGGTTTAAGTTTCAAAGTTAAAAAAAAAACTGGAAAATGACATTAGTTTGGGAGTAAAAAGAAAATTTCGTCGATTAATACAAGATACTTCAAACAATTTATCAGAACCAAAACATGAATTGCCACCTGAATGTAATGTGTAAAATTAATATTTGAGTTTCACCCTGTGCGAGGCTAATGTTTTTGTGATCACGTGGTGACGCTATCCTCGTGTGTCATCACTACTTTAGAGTTTCACTTTTCGTTTTTTGGTAACCACCACTTGATGTAAAAATGTATCCTGATCTTCCACCGGATTAAACAACTATATTCGTTTTTATTCCAACAAATGGTAGCAGAGGATGGTTTGGAGACATCAACTCTGAAGTGATGTGAGTTAAAAATAAGGAAGATACGAGAAGAAAAACGAAAAACGTGAGTGCACTACCAGAGATGAACATCAACTAAAAACTGTGACCAAAAACCACAGAACTGAGACGAAAAGTTGAACCAAAACTGAGAAGAAAGAAAAATAAGTGCAAAAATGAGTGATAACTGGAATTTAGCCAGCATTGAGCCACTAAATGATTCAAATTATTTTTTGTGGGAATCGAGAATGGAAGGCGTCTTGAGAGCAAAGAAACTTTGAAAGGACATAATTGTTAGAGCCGAGCCACAGCGCCCAGCGCGAGGAGCAGCAGACTTTGATTTAAAAGAAAAGAGCTGGAATGACTGGGATGATAAAAACGCTGCTGCATAAGTGACGATGATAAACACAATGACGGCACCACAGGTACTCAAATATTCACAAATAAAGAAGGCGAGGCAACTGTGGGAGCAAATCAAAACCAACATGGCGGCCAAAACACAAGAGTTACAAATGAGGAGTGCGTGCGAGTTAACGCAATTAAAAATGGAAACCAAAGAAGACGTAGACACATACCTAAATAGAGCAGAAGCAATCTTCAACAGATGTGCGAAATTAGGCAAGAAAATTGAAGACTATGAATATCGTTTTTACGTAACAAAAGGGTTACGACGTGAATTTGATGCGAATGTGCGAGCACTTGAAGTGCAGGACAATGCTGACGTGGCAAAAATCTGAAATGTGCTAAAAATGGAAGAAGGACGAATTTCAACGCACAAAGAGGAGAAACAATTGATGACAAGCGAAACTGCATTAAAAACTCGCGAAAAAGGGCAGAAACCAAAACGAACGTGCTTCAACTGTGGTCATGGAGGGCACATGGCACGAGTGTTACAGCGAATCAAAATGTTTCAATTGCCAGGAATTTGGTCATCTGTCAAAAGATTGTAGCAAACCAAAGCGTGAATTTAAGGGAGCAGACGCGCGAGGACGCGGACGCGGCAGAGGCGCACAGCGTGGACGCGGTGGAGGCAAAAACGAAACAGCAATGATGGCGCATGAGATTCACGAAGAATTCACATTACTATGGTTTTTTGGGCTGAGTGCGTATCAACTGTCGCACACATTAGAAATAAGTGCAAATCGTCTGTGCACGGACGGACACCTTTCAAGATGTGGTTTGGACGTAAACCCAACCTCAAATATTTGAGAAGATTTGGATGCGTGGCCTACGTGATGGTTAAGGACCACAAAAAGAAAAAGTTGGACCCAAAAACAAAAAATGGAATTTTTATCGGTTATTCAAAGACAAGAACAGCCTACAGAATCTATTACCCAAATGACGAAACTATAAGCGAGGAAATAGATGTAAAGTTTGATGAGAAAAAACTAGGAGTTGACCTACTGAGCAACAAGGACGAAGAAATTATTGAAAGCAAACTAATTGCCTTAAATCTCAACAATGAAGAAAATAATGAGGAAAATGAAGAAAATGAGACTATACATGACGAACAAGATGAGAATGAAAACGAAACAGAAGAAGATGAAAACAAATCCGAGCATGAAAATAGGGCACCACAACGGGGACAATCGGCAGGAATAACTAAGGAAATGAAACAAATTGCCGATCAAAAGCAGAAAGAAGAACGTGAAAAAAGATTGGTAGCCCAAGGAGTGCGGAGATCCGACAGACTAAAGGACCCCCAAAAAGCACTGCTTACTGAAGAAATTATGACTCCAAATAATTTCAATGACGCGATGAATTCGGATCATGCGTACGAATGGAAAGCAGCCATGGATGATGAAATGAAATCCATGAAAAAACACAAGGTGTGGGAAATTGTGGAGCTACCAAAAGGGAAGAAAGCGGTGAAATCGAAATGGGTCTACCGATTGAAACTGGACTCAGAAGGGGAGGCCAAACGGTTTAGATCCAGACTGGTAGCTACGGGTTACTCGCAACGATTTGGGGATGACTACAATCACACCTTTGCCCCCGTGATCCGAATAGAAACGCTAAGAATGCTGATAAACGAAGCAGCGAAACGAAATCGTGAATTAAAACAATATGACGTCAAGGCCGCGTACCTTCACGGCGAACTAAAAGAAGAAATCTACATGTCGCAGCCGGAGGGATACGTGGAGGGAGAAAACAAACTTGTTTGCAGACTTAAACGCAGCATATATGGGTTAAAACAGGCAGGACGGTGTTGGTTTGAAAGACTAGAGAAGTCACTAAAGAGAATTGGCTTCAACCAATCACCGGAAGATCCGTGTCTGTATATGATTTTCACTAATGATGACTTTATGTTTTTAGGTGTTTACGTAGACGATGATGTTTCGTTGGCATCATCTAACAAATTTGAAGAAGGGCTGATTGACCAAATCAAAGCGGAAATAGAATTTGTGAGCATTGGGCGCCTCGAGTACATTCTTGGTATACAGGTGGAATACAAGAGCGGCAGCATATGCATTCATCAAGCTGGTTACATTAAGAGACTAGTTGAAAACTATGGGTTGGAAGACTGCAACGCAGCGAGAACTCCAATCAACATGAATCAGAATTTGGACGAATGCAGCGAGAGCACACCGGTTGACTCCACCTATTACCAGGAAATCATAGGGAAAATAATGTACTTGGCGACCCACACCAGGCCTGACTTGAGCCTGCCCATGAGCGTGTTATCTCAATACAATAAGGACCCGCGAGAAATACATCATGTTGCACTGAAACGAGTGCTGAGATATCTGAAAGGGACTATGCAGTACAAATTGACCTATCATAATGATGAAAAGAATATCCACGGATACTCAGATGCGAGCTGGGATAGAACCCAAAATGCTAGATCTTTTTCTGATTTTATTGTTCGCGATGGAAAATCAATTATAAATTGGAGATGTCAAAAACAGCCGATTGTCGCGATGTCGAGCACTGAAAGCGAGCTCTTCGCCTTGACTGACGGAATAAGAGAACTGAACTGGCTAAAATTGCTGTCAAACGGCCTAAATCGCGAAACAAACAACAAAGATTTGGCTAAGATGTTCTGTGATAGTTTAAATGCAGTCAAATTACTTCAAGAAGGAGCGCAAAGGACGCGTACCAAGCATCTCAACCGGAGAGTTCACTTTCTTAAACAGGAAATTGAGAATGGGAATGTGATCATTGAACATGTCCCAGCAGAACTAATGTTGGCGGATTTTCTGACCAAACCGTTGGCCAAACCAGCGCTCGAGGGAATCTTGACTGAATTAGAAATTATTCCTATGGGGGAATAACTATCGTTTTGTATTTTTGTTTTTATTTGGTGTTAATTTTTGGGGGAATTTGTAATGTGTAAAATTAATATTTGAGTTTCACCCTGTGCGAGGCTAATGTTTTTGTGATCACGTGGTGACGCTATCCTCGTGTGTCATCACTACTTTAGAGTTTCACTTTTCGTTTTTTGGTAACCACCACTTGATGTAAAAATGTATCCTGATCTTCCACCGGATTAAACAACTATATTCGTTTTTATTCCAACACTGAATACCGAGATTTGATTGATCTAGCTCATTTTACGCAATTCAGAAAGAAATGGTTTTGCATAGTGTTTGCTTTGCTGTTGCCAGATAACAAAACGAATTTTTTTTACTATTTCACATATCCACTCGCAGTTGATATTCATATTGACAACGTACAACCTCTAAAATTTCCACCATTTGCGGTGTGTTCACCAGAGTGAGTATGTAGCAAACTTTTGTTTTCTTATTTATTAATAATTACTGAAATGTACTTATCCGCATGACTTTGCGAGATGCAAATGAATCCAGCGATGCTGCGATATCAATTTTGAGCAGTAAAAACGCGATGGTAAATTTGAAATGGTAACTTTAGTTGATTTTTACATTCGAGTGACGTGGTAGAACGCGCAAATTACAATATTCGGGGGTACACTTCCGGTCAGCAAGGACCTTGACAGTACCCAATATAGACAAAAGAGAGCACTTTTGTAAAACGGAATCAGAAAGAAATATTTTTTTTTTATAGTTTTGTAGGCAAAAATAAATCCATGTATTGCCAGCTCGGATCGCAAGAAATGTAGAAGAAGCTGCTTAATTGAACAACTACAGCGTGCTGAATTGTGCTGGTAGGAAATAAATATCTGTATAGACTTAACATTTAAAACCTACACAAATGTACTAATAAGTTACCCTTTCTTGTTGACAATTAATATTACTTTACCATGCAATTCAATTACTGCAGCCTAAAAGACTTTCAATACCTTTATGTTAATATCCAATACGTAATTTAACTAAATCGTGTCCTTGTGTTCGTCTTTGTGATGAAATTGAATTTAATATAAATTCTTACGCACAACTTCAAAACACCGATCAACCGTTTGTTAATTTATTTCAAATGTTATCTAACCTGGTAGAGCGTATCATTGAAGTGAGCAATACACATTAATTGCATTTTTTCGTGATATTGGCAATAGTTTTGGCCTTGCTACGGTATGGGCATGTGTGCTTTGTCCTTTGTTATATATTCTCGTCCGGTCATTTCGTGGATGCAGAGTAAGGTTTAAACGTTAAAATCCAAGAAGAAACTAAAAGAATATTGGTCGTTGGTCGTAATACTGCAGAATTTCATTCATAATGTCGATCGTGTTACCTTTTATTGAAGTTTTTAGAACAAAATTTTATCAATCATAAATTTCGTTGTTTTATGTGGCAAAATGCTATTCATATACGCACTTTCACACAAAGTATATGCACGTTCACACAAAAACGATTTTTATAACCCAAAAATATGTCATAAAAATAAAATTTCCATTAAAAAAAAATTTTTTTTGGGTAAAATTACTTTCGACAAAACATGTATTTTGTACATGTACAGTTGTGTTAAAAACAAGTGAATGACCACTGCAAGCTGGAATCATTTTAGGTTTTGCCACTAAGTGAATCATCGGACATTAACGAGTGATAATATAGATAATTTCAATTGCCAGCACACAGTGGACATCCAGTTTTTTTTTAAACACGACATTTAATCGGGGGATTGCTCCACCTCAAAACAATTCGACCAGCAGTCATTATAGACTTTATAGTTTATAATTACACTTTTGTGTACACGTGGAAAATAATTTCATTGCGTGCACGCAGTAATGTATTTTTTTATGCATTCCGAAAAAATATTGTAAGTACTATTTAAGCTCTTGTGTTAATGACTTGTTTGCGTTTGTGCAGTAATAATTAAAACCAATACATCAAAAAATCCAATTTGTACGCAAAGTAATAAAGAAATGTTACGTAGGCAACTACCGCACACATTTGTTAGTTCTCAAACTAGCAAGTCGTAAAATTTCAATATTCATTTTTATGTCAATCTTACACTTGTAAAATGACATACAATAGGATTAACAAAACGAGCCGTGACACAATTCACAAAATTGTAAATAGCTTCCGGACCGATAATCATCAACTACCAGATGATTACCAAGTATTGGTTGATTCCACGCATTCGATTTGTTTTCGCGGATTTTGGTTTTTCGTATCATTTGCTTGCTTACTCGGTAGCTGCTATCAAATAACGGACAGAGTTCTTTACTACGTGTCAGGTCCAACAGCAGTTGACATTCGAATCGACACTTTGCAGCCGATCCATTTTCCTGTTTTTGATATATGTTCAGCTCAAAATGACTATATAAATGATTTATTTCGCGAAAAAGTTGAGTTGGACGCATTAAGTTGTTTAGTCCCAATTATTAAAATTTGGAACATGGAAAGCGGCATCGATGTTGACTTATCCAAAGTGTGGAATTACAAGAATGAATCCGTCATATTGGAAACGCTTAAAATAACGAACGTAAGTTGTTCAAATAACTATACAATGCTTACTAACTTTTTCGACTGTTTAATAAATGTCGAGAATTGATAAAATGATATTTCTACATTTATCGGTAGAATGTTCAATTAGATGGTGTAAAAACAACGCTTTACAAATCTTTTTTTGGCCAGTGTACCAGAGTGGATATGTTCAGTTAAGTATGCGGCACAGTACACGTTAGGGGACATGCAATACACAAACAAAAATCACAAAATTATTTTTTAAAGTTTTAAAAATGTATACAATGATAATTCGTCGTGAATAACAAAGTAATCAATTTTATTCAATTTTAATGTAAAATGATCCTTACGTTACACGTATTTTTGTTAGTTTGCCTAGGTTTGATAGTGAACTGATTTAAATTTATTCTTGCAGAAAAGTTAAAAGGAAAAAGTTTAAAGAGCCAACTTATAATGAAGTTACGTAAATCAAAGCTATGTAGCCCATCTTTGCCAATGGTAATATATGTTTCGATATTTATTATTATTAATCAGAATATTAAATTTATTACGTAATTATTTGTCTAGATTGGTATAAAAGACAAAATTGATTTTGCGTATATTTTTCCAACAATAACTGGATATTTTTATGATGTGGTAGTTACGTTCAAAGCAGTAAGCAAATGTTTACATAGATTAATAATGTTGATACAGTAGACCACATCGTCTGCAATAATGTCTAATTGTTCTATTTGTATTTTTATATTCAATTAGTACCATTTTAGTAGCACACGCAATAATCCGTGTGTTAGTGATGAAGAATTTTTTAAATGTTACAAAAATTGTATCAACAAGAGGATCTCTCAAGCTGAATGCAAGTCAGTCTAGTCCAGCAATTATTTCAATTAGCACACGTAAATGAATCTAAGCTATTAATATTTGTATAAGTAGGCTGCCCTTTCTAGATCCAAGCATCGAACTACCAGCTTGCAACAATTCTGATATGAAAACTGCAAAAAAAAGTTTTTATAATGCTTTCAAAACCATCCTAAGTCCTAAAGTATACAGCAGATGTCATTGCACCCCAACTTGCAGCCAATACATCTACATCCTTCAACCCTCTCTCACTGCGGCAAATGACACCCACATAAAAGTTTCACTGAATCAATTAGAAGAGTCTATAACTCAGCGATTGGCCTACGACGAAATCAGTTTATTGACTGATATTGGTGGAAACTTGAGTTTATTTATGGGTTTATCAGTGCTGTCAATCACTTACATTCTTCAGCAAATCATTATGTGGGTAAACAGAAGTAATAAGAAGAAGAAACTGAATCGAATGGAATCGGAGATTTTAAAAATATACACAGCCTGCAAAAGAAAAACTGAACTAAGAAATGCTGAACTGGAAAAATTAGCCAAAACACAACAAAACTCGAAAACCAATTACAGTTGGTTGGTGACCGTATTTCTGTGTTTCGCTTTGGCAATATTTATGATTCAAGAACGTGCATCTTATTTTTTTAAACATCCTTCACGTAATATTGTGCAATTGGAGTATTTACGTAACGTAACATTTCCAACAATGACGGTTTGTGGAGAAAGCGTGAGGAGTATTATCCAAACGAAGAGATATGGAAAGAAGCATAATTTTTCCAGATGTGAAGTGAAATTACTAGATTTATATTTGCCAGTCAAATTGAGTTTCGAAAAGTTGTGGAAGTTAACACAGCTGAATCCAACTACAACAGCTATAGACCTAACCAGGGTAAACTTTACTGCTTACATTAGTTACTTTTGGTATGTACATATTTGATGTACAAATTTTCCCTCGAATCTCGAATCTTTGAATCCTTCATATAAGAAAAATACTAAAAAAAAGAGAAAAAATATCTTCTACTAAAAATTTAAGTTTTTAATTGAAGCAAATTTTCTGCTTCTTGAAATAACAAATTTAAGAATACAGTTTTTAATGAAAACTGTAGTCTAAAATGTGTTAGCTTTCACTAACCAAAAAAAAGGACTTATGAAAATGATTATTTATTCTTTTTTTGTTAAAGTGAAAGTTTCTACTGGATATTTATGGAACAAAATTAATTTTTCCACAGTTTTAAAAGCTTTTTTTTAGGTTAGGATTTGAAAGATTTGAACCACCAAAAAAAAACAATGATTCGAGTTATTAAATTTCAAATCGTTATCAAGATTCGTGGGATTCGATATTTAATGTATCTTACAAATACGTCTAATCATGCCACAGACGACATTCTGAGCAGGGGCGGCTCTGGCTTGCCTGCCGCCGGGGTGCAAACCCATGTGCCGCCCTCAAAAACCTAAAAAAATCTAATAAAAAACCAAAAAAAACCTAAAAAAAAAAGAAGGTCGTTTGGGGTCTGCCCCTGGGCTCTGCCTTTGCACCCCGGTTTGAACCGGCCCTGATTCTGAGTTCAATACATAAATACAGCGGCGTCCCATCCGATCAAGGCCGTATGGCAAGATTGGAGTCACCCAAACTAGGAAAAGATTTTAGAATGCCATAACATCTTTTAGTCGGATGGGGAGAACAAATCAATAAGACAATAATATACCTGAATAGAATTTGGATATTTACTAACAATAGCCTCATCTATCAGCACTACTACTAATCATTTTTGAAACAGTGACTCTATTGTTAAATATTGAATTCATGTGTTTTACATTTTGCAGGATATAGCCCAAATTGAACTTTTTCAACCAAATAAATCCTTTGTACCAACTCCTTCTGGAAACTGTCTCCAATATAGATTTGGTTAGTGCAATTTTAAATATATCCTTATTGGAAATACTGATCAGTCTTTGCTAGACCAAGCAGAGTCAGGATTCTGCAAGTATTAAATGTAAAGGTCCTGATATTAGTACTTTCTTGCAAAGAGACTGTAATTATTGTTTGTAGGATAAGTATGAGCTATAAGATATGTTATATCAGTGTATGTTTAATTTACAGAGTCAATAGAATATGCTGGTTTCCTTTCATTGTTTATATTGCCATTTTTTGAATTAAAGGATGATGCGTATATATATTGTCCAAATTCTGTATTCAAGGTAAGAGACTGCTTAATTTTAGTAAAATTAATAAATAAATATATATCTAATGTATACTTTATACGTGAATATTGTGATTGTTTAGACTTAAAAAAGAAAATTGGATTTTTTTTAGGTATACATTAGTGATGTTGATTCTTCTAATTATGAGACATATGATGAATTATCATTATTGCACGCGCCTAAGTTTTCAACTACTGCAACTGATATTCGCTTGAATGTTGTAAGTACTACACACGTAGAAATAGTAAAGCCACAAAGCAAAATTTAAAGTTAGCCCATTATTGAATTTTCAAATATTATGTGTGTATTACTAAAAAAAAAGTGACCAATCTTTAATTTTTGCTGTTAGTTAAAAAGATTGAATAGCCCAGCAAATCCCTGTATTGAAAAGTCAGACTTTAGAAAATGCAGAAGAACTTGTTTACTAGAACAAATCCAAAAAGCTGAATTATGCAAGTAAGAACAAGTTATAATGTTATAAATATTTAGCTCTGAAGTTCAAGTTATTGTAGGTTGCCGTTTCTGGAAGAACCAATTAAAAATATTTCAGAATGTAAATCGTCTGAAACAGCAAAGAAAACTCTCAAGAAGTTTATGGATATTATAAGTAATGGAACTAAATCTTGCATTTGCGTTCGACCTTGCGAGGATATTGTCTATCGTATGAATAGCTACAATCAAGTTCAGCCCGACAGTCAACCTTTATTTTTACTTGCATTTCTAATGCTTACTAATATAGCAGAACACATAATTGAAGTTGAAGACTATTCGCTGATTGCTCTGTTTGCCCACATTGGCAATAGTTTTGGGCTAGCTTTAGGCATGAGTGTTTTGTCTTTTATTAGATACACCAGCCGCCCCATAATGTGGTTGCAAAAAAAAACTTAGGGTGTTTAGGGTTGTTTAAACTATGTATTGTGGTTGTGAGTTAAAATTTCCATTGTCATTTTAAATTTGTCAATATGAATTACGTGTGAGGTAGAGTGTAGAGAACATCGTACTTGGTGCAATGTGAAACACTGAATAAATTGGACTGCTCACTCCTTGTTTTGCCTCTTCCCTGTTTACGACCATGGACAAGTACCGCTTTATTTGTGCTTTAGTAAAATACAGTCACGTAACTTCGACCAACGTTGTGAATCTTAATAAACTGCGCAAGTTTTACGGAGATCAAAGACAAAAACTTGAAGCCGCTTTGAGTCAAAATTAGCAACTAAACACAAAAGCGCTGTTGTGAAGACAGCATCGACTTCATTTTAGTTAGTTAAACGGCAAAATTGCAGAAAACATGTAAGATAGTTTTAATTTGAACATCAGCCGTTGCAAAATTCGAGGTGGCGGGACTGCTAAACCAATTTCTCACTACCTCCCCTCTCACCACCTTAAATTTTCTCATTGGCGTGTCCCGCCATTGTGAAATTTTCCTCTCCGAGTTGAGATCCTAAACGAAATTAGAATAACAAGATAATTTTAGTTTTTAATGCTGCTATTATATCACATCGAATAATTCTATACATTGTAATAATGTTATTTCTATTTTTATTTTTATATTAAACTTAAAAGTGCCCTTTATATCACCGGGCCTAACTAGGACCATTTGGGTGAGTACATTTTTCAACAATTTTATACATTCCAACAAGCTGTGCCTACCATACCGTCGGTATTGAACTGGTTTAATCACTAATTTTAATGATACTACTGTTGACATGTTGTAGAATACGCAAATAAAGTTGGTCAAACCCAAAACGTTTTCGACCATTTCAGGTCATCCTCAGTGGGTGTTATAAATAAAATTTACTCACTAAGTAGTTAATTTCTGTCGCCACAATTTTTTGTCAAGCTGAATGTGTTTCATTTTTTTGTCAACGTGTGGTTGGTAATTTTATTTTAGTTTGTTTCTGGACAGGATTCAAATCCATGTACCAACGTTCTTCTTCATTCTTCTCCAGTATTTGACTGGTGACTGGAGAATTAAAAATAAATTGTCCTAATTTAGCTTTAAGGCTAGGAAATGGGAATTAATCCGGCAAATGCAAGAAAAGTAAGGATAATCCTTTCTACTCATGCTTGGCACTTGGTATTAGCCCAGGAGGAACAATCCTTAACCATGAGAGCCCCCCGCTTTGTCCATTTGTCACTCTGTGGAAAGTGGTTATATCTATTTATATTTATTTCTTACTTTTGCAGTACCAATTTGGCAGCACAAACCAGAGACCGTGTGTTACTGATCAAGAATTTCAAGTGTGTTATCAAAACTGCGTAATCAAACGATTATCTAAAACAGTCACAAGCAGGTAAGTGCACTAAAATCAAAGTTTATTTATGAAAATTGTGAATACGTATATAACTAGATTGCCATTTTTTGATCCAAGAATCAAACTACCAGTCTTTTTTTTTAAATTTTTTTTTTTAAACTTTATTTTGGTTGTCGAGACAATGACCAGTCGCGACAAAGCGTGTCCAGAGACTGTTACCCCCACATTTTGGCATCATCAACTGCCTAATACATTTTTCCCTGAAACTGAATAAAAATAAAAAGGGCAATTTTAGAGTTATTGCTTTTGTCAGATTATATCATCTAATCATCGTAGTTATCTGAAGTTTTTGTGTTTATCGATTTTTAGAGTTGCTTGTTTCTAAAATAAACTCTAATGATACGCATAAATAACAGCTGCCAGCTGAGTAAAAGTTTAATTAAAATTGTTTTTTGTATTCATTTCTGCAGAATGGAAACATCCAAATGATCACGCAAACGGCATTTTATTAAAAATAATATTAGAGTTGAAACAGCGGTTTGGTGTATTCAAAGTTTCAAAGTTAGAAAACTGGAAAATGACACCAGTTTCGGAATAAGAGAAAAACTTCGTTGATTAATACAAGATTCTAGGAACAATTTATCAGATCCAAAACGTGAATTGCCACAAGATTTGATTGATGCAGCTTATTCTACGCAATTCAGAAAGAAATGGTTTTGCACAGTGTTTGCTTGTTTTTCACTTTGCTGTTACCAGATAACAGAAAGAATTTTTTACTATTTCACGTATCACTCGCAGTCGATATTCATATTGACAACGTACAACATCTAAAATTTCCACCATTTGCAGTGTGTTCACCAGAGTGAGTACGTAACAAACTTTCGTTTTCTTATTTATTAATCATTACTGAACTGTACTTATCCGCATGACTTTGCAATGTGGTGACCTCAAATCCATTTTGAAGATTTCACCGTAGTTCTTCTTAACATTTACTAAATATTTACTTAATGTCATTTTGCTCAGCAATGAGCAAAATTGCCTAAAGTCTCAAAGAGATGACACTGGGAATGCTTTCCTCGTGGAGGTTCGCTAAGGAGCGAACTGGCTCGCGTATTAACCTCGTTATCTTCTCAAGACCGGCTCCGATAAGCGCTCCGGTGCACGTGGTTCTTTGTTAGGTACGGTGAGCTCCGATCAAAACCTCTTCGGTTACCAAACACCTCCTTTCATCCCGGTGTGGAGTGCGAAGCTGCACGGTGTGGGAGTTGAGTTTCTACAAATATCACACTAAATGTCGTCTATCAATCCTAGAACAAATTGGTTACAAAGGAGTGACAAGGTGACAACTGTATAGCATGAATGGTGGGCAAAAATTGGCAAAATCCAGAAAGCGATACTGAAACTTTTGGTACCAAAAACTCAAAACTCCTCCCACCTGTCAATCAGGCAGAATGCGGTCACAACTCACTCTAGTGACTTTCAGGGTCACTACACAACCTAACCAAATATTTCTTTGAAAATCCTCTTTTTGGTAGTTTTCTGGCTCACCACAACCTGTAAGAATGTGTGTAAAAAGTTTATTATTTACGGTTGGGTGCTGATTGAAAAACCGGTTGATTTGGTCTTTTACGGCAAGTAGATTATCTAAGATTAATTGAACGTGATGTAAATGAAGAAAATAAAGAAGAAAATTAGAGCATGCATGGCACAAGTTTTGTTCGCTTCTCGCAATGCAGGAAAAGTAGTGCGACAGTTTAACGTGTGTATTTTATACAATGAATTATTCAAAAACCAATTGGAATTTTAAAAATATTTTGTTTTGCCAGAAATACCTACACAAGTTATAACCAATTACAATAATTAAAAGAATTGCATGTGTAGTAATTTTTTTGTTGTTTCGAGCATCCCATAGTAAAATGATAAAAACTGTAAACAAAATGTCTGAAATAAAATTAATGTTCAATTTGCTCTTATTTTCTAATTACAAAACTATTTATGATGTATAAGCATTTTTTAGCCATAAAACTCGCCAAGTTACTTCGTCTCTGGATATTTAATCTAATTACAGTAATTGCTTTCAGATTATATCTTTTAATTATTATAGAAAATTTTAGTTTATGTCTTTATGGTAGTTAGAGTTGCTTTTTTTGTCAAATGAACTTTAATGGCACGAATAAATGACCGCGGTTAGCTGAGTAATGGTTTAACTAAAAATTGTATTCGCATTCATTTCCAGAATATGGAAACATAAAATGTGCACGCACACACGATTAAAAGTATATAAGTTGCAACAGTAGTTTGGTGTCTTCGTATTTCAATAGGACGCTAGAAAATGATGTCAGTTTGGAGGAAAAGAAAACTTCGTAGATTAATACAAGATTCTACAAAAAAATTATCAAAACCTCAGTTGCCACCCGAATACCAGGATTTGGTAGATCCGGTTCATTCTACGCAATTCAGAAAAATATGGTTTCGCATAGTGTTTGCGTGTTTTTTAATTTGTTGCTATCAGATAACTGAACGAATTCTTTATTACTTCACTTATCCACTCGCAGTCAATATTCAGATTGACAACCGCGTGCAACAACTAAAATTTCCACCATTTGCAGCGTGTTCACTAGAAACTGATTATTTAGCCAAACTCCTTGAAGACCAAGTAAAATATGATCCCTTGGCTTGTTTTGGCCCTTGGATAAAAATGTGGGATGAAAATGACGTCGACTTCAATAAAGTGTGGCATTTCAAAAACAAATCGAACTTATTGGAAAAAATTACATATGAAAACGTGAGTAATTAAAATAAGTCGTTGTGTCAAGTAATAATTTTAATTTATTTTTCTAGGACATTGTTCAAACGCCGGTAACTACATCAATTAAGATCAAACTATGGGGCCAATGTACCAATGTGCATATCAATGGTTAAGTAGTTACGATTAAATTTTAAGTTTACTTGTATTGTAACAAGATTTAATTTTTTTTCAAGCAGAAGCATTTGGAGGGAAAAAGTCAACATTTAAAATTGCGATGAGTTTCCTCCCAGGAAAAATGTGCAAGCCACGCGCTTCAGTTGTAACTATTTCATTCAGTACTATTTCTAGAAGTACTAAACAAATCCTATAAATATTGTTTTAGGTAACCGTTTCCGCCAAAATGGAATCGTCAATGCTAATATATCTTACGAGCGGTTATCTGTACAACTTGAAAGTCAGTTTTAGATCGGTGAGCATTAAAAACAAAAATTAGATGACATTGACAAATGCTCACATTTTATTTATTTCTTAATTGCAGTACCAATTTGGTAGTACAAGCCAGAGGCCGTGCGTCACCGAGGAAGAATTTGAAGTGTGTTATAAAAACTGCATAATCAAACGATTATCTGAAGCAGCCACATGCAGGTAACTGAACTCAAACTAACATTTATATACCGTTAATCACGAATATGAATAAAAATAGATTGCCGTTTTTTGATCCAAGAATCAAACTTCCAGTTTGCAACGTCAGTAATAAGGAAGAAGCTAAAAATAGCTTTTACAGAGCAATGCAAACAATCTTAATCCCTAGAGTTTTCAGCAGCTGCAACTGTTTGCAGACCTGTTCTGAATTAGGGATGACATTTTGGAGTGACCCACTTCAAATTAATCCAAGCAATACCGTCGTAAAATTGTCTGTGGATAATTTGATTGTCTCACTTACTCAGAAACGTGCCTATGATTTAATCAGTCTATTAGCAGATATAGGCGGAAATTTAAGTTTATTTATGGGTTTATCTTTGCTGTCAATTGTTGACATTTTACAAAGGGTCATAGAGTTCTCAACCAGACGGGATAAAAAAGCGAAATTAAATCGAATCGAAGCATTGGTTCTCAAGATGGACACTGATAGAAAGGCACAAGTTATTCAGTCTGGAATTAATTACTTATGGATTATAACGCTAATTTTGTGTACATCGCTGACTATATTCATGATCCAAGAGCGGGCATTGTATTATTTAAAGATTCCTACTCGAAACATAGTGGAATTGGATTATCAGAAGGACGTAGCATTTCCATCGCTTACTGTTTGCGGAGAAAATTTAAAATTGTCACATTATAAAAAACAATACATCAAACAGAAGAGTAGTAATATTACCGACTGGTGCGATGTAGAGTTGTTAGATTTGTATATGACGAAATCAAAATTTACTTTAAAGTTTTTGTGGGAAAATACGAAACTGGACCCCTTGAGAAACGACTTAAATGCGCTTATGGTATAATTCAATAATAACCATAATTTCTGCAACTCTAATTAATGTTACTTGTAGGAGTCTTTGCATTTGGTGTCTGTCAATGTAACTCAAACTATTGTGTCGACACATTTAGGAAATTGTGATCATTACAAATTTGGTAAGTAACCTTTGTCGATAATCGACCGTGCTTCTCTTTCAGATTAGTAATACGAAACTGATTATTTCATAAAATTTTAACGGCACGCAATGTGTCGCGAGCTGGGTTTCACGCGCGTGCGCTCCACGGGTTTGTCCGCTCGCGGTTGCTTTCTCGTCGTTTATCACACGACGAGCGAGACTTATGCTTCAAACTACTACTATTACCACACACCCGGTAAATGCTATAATAAATAAGTAAATGAATGCACGCCAAAAAGAAGAAATAGAACAAAGTACGAAACGATTTATTTAAATTGATACGATTGATGAAATAAAACCCAACGGGGTAATTTGAACACTAATGAATTTATACACTTTATACATTTTGACTAGGAAGATGAATGAATAACAACTTAACTAATATGAGGAAAAAAGACTAATATAAGAACTCTAATAACTATAAAAACCCTCTACTTGGCTGACGCCTTAAGAATGAAACTAAGACTAATCTAAAAGAACAATGAAAAAACAATGGCACACAGGAATAATTAAATATGAAATAAAATAAATACACTAAATGCAAGAGGTGCTTGCCTAATCTAAATGCTTATCTGGCAAAGCTAACCAACTAGACTATACTAAACTGAAATACACTTAAGGCATAAACCCCAACAATGGCGGATGAGTAGTGTGACCACACCCTGTCTTTGTTCTCGGTTCGAGATGGGAGATAACCCTGTCGGATTTGCACCAAAATGGTGAGCCGAGTCGCTCCAGGGTTACTCACAAAAACGATGCTGCACGTTGAGCGATCCTTCTCCAATTGATGCTCGCTAAAGAGCAAGCGGACTCGCGATTCCACTTCGCGAGTCAGAACTAGGCCTAACGAGTCCTAGTAACCGGATCAGCTTGGTTTGGCCCAAGAACGATCTATAACGCCCTCTTTGGTTTCTTCTAGCCACCTTTAACCCCAGCTAGAATGGTGCAGAGTCACAAAATGGGAGTAGAGTTGTTGTAGTTTCAAGTGAAAATCGTCGATCAATCCTTTTCTTTGTTTGAGAACAGGAGTGACAATTGACGATGCTTACAGGTTGAAAAATATACAAAAACTGGCTCTATCCAGGAAGTAATGCCAAAAACCGTTGGCACCGGAAACTCAACTCTCCTCCCACTTGTCAATCAGTCAGGCTATGATCATACACTCACCCTGGTGACAATCAGGGTCACCACAAATGCTAATCACTTGTTCCCATTGGAACGCAGAAGTCAAACAACATTGGGCCTGATCCAGGACGGCTTTAGCATGACCCAAAAAATCAATTTTTCCTACAAAACCACCAAAATCACTGAATCTTTAACCAAATCTTGATCTTTCACAACAATATTCGTGATTTTTTTTTTTAATGATTTTGAGTCATTTTTGTGATTTTTGACATATTGGATGAGCAAGGCCAACCTAGTTGTAACTACGGCCATTAGGCCTAGCTAGGCCTAGCTAAACCTAACGACAAAAACGTGAGTAGCGCAAAATGTACCGCAAACTGCGGTACCGCTACAGTAGCGCTACCACGAGTAGCGGTACTTTTTAAAAAGTACCGCGTACCGGTACCGGGACCGCTACGAAGGGAGAAAAAAGTACCGCGTACCGGGCTGCGGTATTTTTTTTTCGGTACCGCGCACAACACTGTTGACGAATGACGAGTGGGGATTTTGATTTGTTTTTGTTAATAAACCAACGGAGTTTTTGTAATTAAACTGAGTTGTTAGCACTTTCGATGTCTTAATTTTAATTTGGTGGAAGTAAAGAACCAATCAAATAGGTAGATTGTTTATAATTACCGTAAATTCAATCAGATTAAACATCCATACTCCCATTATGACACTTGTGTTGCCAGGCGATGATGTCATCGATTAACTGAACTGGTAAATGTCGTTTTCAACGCAAGATGGCGCCACAATCCGCAGAAAAACAGCGCGCATTATCGACAATTTACAAGTTACCATTACGATGTTATTAGCATTTACGTATTAAATCGACAAATTTTTTGTTTTGTATTAATTATATTTTTAATCATGTAATAGACTTTGATTTAAATTTATTAAATTTAAATTTTTTATTTAAATTATTAATTTTGCAATGAATACTTTTAATTTTAAGTTCTTTTTTTTTCTTTATTATATTATTAAAAATAAAACACTAAAAACAGTACGTTTATGTATTTTTAAATTTTAGTTCTTATATCTTTTTTGTAAAGCTTTTGCCAGTTGGCCCGTTAGCTCAGTTGGTTAGAGCGCCGTGCTAATAACGCGGAGGTCGTGGGTTCGATCCCCCCACGGGCCACTCAAAATTTTTTTTTATTATTTTTTATTTTTTTTTTTATTATCTTTAAAACTAAACACTTAAATAATTATTTATTTAAAAAACAATCGATTTTCCAAAAAGATTTCCGCAAAAAAAAAAAAAAAACATAAGTAAAACCTCCATTCCAAAAAGCTTTATTTCTCGCTTCAATCTATAGAGCTCAGAATTTTTCATCACATAAGTCTCCTATTCCTTCGAAAAAAAAAAATCTTTTCTGTGTGATTAGATTTTAGGGTGACGTATTTGCACGTTACTAAAGCTCGCTCGAATAAACTAATCAATTTTGTCAAAAACCTAGTCGCAAAAAAAAAACAATTTCTTTTCTTCGCTTGTCAAGGTTAAGATTAAAGCGGAAATGTTTTATTTAATTAAATTATTCATTTCTGCGTCGAAATAAAACATCCATAGATTTACAAACTGTTACATAATGGAGAGTTTGTAAACATGATTTTTTTTTTTATAAAAAGCTGGTTCTTATAACCTTGTGGTGTTCCGATCTAAAAGGTTCTAAATTGGGTTGCGGCATGTTCTTTTATTACAAATTACATGAACACGTGATCACATAATCAGGTGATCACGAGGGGCTAGCCAATCACGAAAATCGCGTAGGAATTTTGAATTTTTTTTGAAATCTTAAAGATTTCAGGATTTTAGGTGGATTTCACAGGATTTCATGATGATTTCACAGGATTTCATGATGATTTCACAGGATTTCATGATGATTTCACAGGATTTCGTGATGATTTCTCAAGATTTTATGTGGATTCTTAGAATTTTTCAGGATTTCATGAGGATTCTCAGAATTTTTCAGGATATCATGAGGATTTTCTAAATTTTTCTGGATTTCTTTCAAGATTTCGATCGATTTTATGGATTTCTAGAATTTTCAAGATTTTTAGGATTTCCGAATATTTCAGGAATTTGCTGTGGATTTGAAAATAACAGGCAGATTTTTTTTATAGATTTTAGTATAAATTTTGAAACAATTTCCAAGATTTCATAAAAGCTTTCCATAGAATTTTTAATATTTCCAAAGAATTTTTAAAATTTTCAGAGAATCTAAATGACAGACGCTTTGAAGCATCGTTTTAAGGCAGTAACGCATCTAAACGATCAACAATAGCAGCAGTTTGGTCGCGAGTTTGGTTCATCACAATGTGATTACTCAAATTGCCACTAGATTTGAACAATTCTGTTGCTAGAATACAACTAATTGTTCGGTCAAAGTTGTTCGGTGAAAGAAAAATTGTTGGCAGCCATTTTGAGGTAACATAAGGAAACGTCGTCTGATAGGCTACCTTATTTTATAAAGTAGTCTTACAAAAATGCATTTGCCTTACGCTTACAGTCCATTCTTACGAAGCCATAACGTCATAAGAATGGCCATTTATAAGGAAAAAATCATGTCCGCAAACTTTCTATTTACCTCTTTTGATCATTTTATTTATTTATTTTTCTTGTCGAGTATATTTGTAATCATATATGAAATTTGAATAAACGAACGAGTAATCAGAATGACACGACACGTTTCTATTCGTGGAATTCCGCGCTATAAAATGGATGAGCACACGGATAACGTCTGAAATTACAGAGTTTGAAAGAGTTGAGCTAAAGCCGTGATTAACACTTGGTGTTCTCCACTTGATACCGCGCCAATTTTCGTGATGGATGGCGAGACAGAAAAAAAAAAAATTTGACTTATAATGGCGCCACCAAGCGTCTCTTTTGCATACTCCACCCTGTCTCAGATGCACACAGCAATTACTATTACAACATTACAAGCATGAAAGCAATTCCGCCCGTTTCAAACTTTTGATTTGACAACCACTCATGCCCAAAATAATAACACAAAAACACAAAACATCAAAAAATGCGAAATTTGAATCCGAATTTTTGCGACTAAATAATTATTAATTATTTTATGCTTTGTGTTATGTTTCCCATTTGATTTTTCTTCGTTTCTTGGTTACGTTGTTGTATGACGGTTGTTGCCTAAGCGCAGTAAAAAGGCTTATTTATTTTCAACCATTTATTTCTTCGAGCACAGCGATAGCAAAGAAACGAGTAATAACCATTTTTGGCGGAATGTTTAATCAGTGACAAATTTAATTACGGCTTGTCCATTTAAACCGACATTGTGTTTACCCAGTCTCATCAAAAACTATTGTTACTTTTCTTTTATGCTCGGTCGACTCTGATAAAAGCCCGAGAGATTTTTAAACAGAGATAATGAATTACATTTCGTAGCCACATGAATGCACGCTAATCACAGCCTGCACGACACGAGCGTGTCCACTTGAATCAGGACTCAAAATAATTGCTGCAATTCATGCTCAAAAGTGAAACACGTTGGGAGGTCTTTCCTAGTTTTAACTCGCCTATCAATACCTCTAAATCAGGCAACTTTTCTGCCAAAAGAAAACCCATTTTTCACATACCTACGACGTACGTTGTCGTAAAACAAACAATTTTTAGTCCGCGCGGACCACACACGAGCATCATTAAGACCACCCGAGTGGCAAACGTTAACTCGTATATTTTTAACTCGCCGAAAATAAAAATTGGAAGATGGGAACGGAAAAAGAAATAGAAAAAAAAAATCATTGAAATGTTAGACAGGTGATTTTATGTGGGTTGTTCGTGTACAAACTGGCAAGCAATAATTTACTCGCGAGTTTTTATTCACTTGAAATTAATGACACATTTGCGTATAGAATAAGGCCTGTAATTATAATTTAAATTTATAACCTAATTAATAACTGTTGTTCATCGAGGCTTAAAAATAGTTTGCAAGTTACAGGTTAAAAGAACGTGACAGCATTTTAGATGTTTAATAACTAAATTAGGTTAAGGAACTCTCGAGCGTGTTGATTTGCTTAATTTGCAGATATTAATATTAATTTTTGTTTTTTAAGAGGTGGAAAGGCCAAGAAGTTTTTTACATGAATCTTGCACACACACAAAAAATTGAATAATAATATATTTCATTTATTCAATTTCCATTTTACCAAGTGGTTAACACGGAATTACCACAAAGTGAAAGATTCTAACATCTCTTTCCTCGCCCTTGTTACCTCGTAAATTTTGTCTCCGCTTAATGGGCTAGGATTGCCTTGTTACTTTACTTTCTCCACAACGTTTTTTTTCTTCCTTGCACCTAAAAAAGAAAATCCCAATTGAAATATGGAGTGTTTCTTGGTGTGCTGCCGAGTATTCTGCCAAATGTGTGCTCTTTCCAATAGCTTTGCAACTTTATACTTCACAGAAGCAGTGGACTGAAGCCAGATCAATATTTTTGCACTGGGGAAAAGACAACTAAGTAGTTTAAACTCAGATATATGCATGGAATAAAGCCAAAAAATATTTTTGCAACTTGTAATGGCACAATTCTGTATGGGTTTCGAGATAAAAATGCTAAAACAACACTATAATTCAATGTATCTGTTGGTCTAACTTTTTCTTTAAAAAAAAAAGTGCAAATGTACATGCGTGTAGAATTTAAATATTTATGAATATTTATGAATATTTTCAACAATTTTTTTGTTTGTTTACAAAACAAAACCTACTTGTATTCATTTATTAAACGTGGCTATTTGCTCCAGAGTAGAAAACAAGGTTTAGCTGCGCATTACACTTTAAATGGGCTATTAGCGAAGAGTAGACCAGAAGTCAACAGTAAAAGTATCATACACTTAACTAAATTATATATCGTCTGTGCACACATGCCCCTTGATGTAGATTAATAGAGCACATAGTGAGGGCCCTTGGAAACATACAACTTGAAAGTAAAGTACTAGATGCTCCTAACATTTCATTTCGTGTATTAAAGTTCATGTTTCTTATGCCTCGTGTCCGTATAAATCTCTTTTTATACCAGCAAGTGGTACATCAAATAAAAATGTCCACCTCCACACGCGCAATGTAAAATTCCTTAAAATCAAAATTCCCACATCCTGTTTGCAGCTTTGCTCAAATTTAATGCCTGTAGGAATTCATTCCAGTCAGAATAAACAACAAATACACACATAAGCTTTATACATACCCCTGCAAATTTAATATCAATTTTATATCAACTCCATAAAAGATGTTGTGATTCTTTTTAGTAAAAGGAAACATAAAATATTCCCAGGGAAAAATTCATATTTATTCTCAGTTTTACTAGAAAATAACAAATAATAATATAAAAAAAATGATTCAAATAAGTGTTAATACTCAACTTTGAAGTGAAAAACAGGTCAAAAGCAAACATCGCAAGTGTTGTTACTTAAAACCATCTATAAACAGACTGTAGTAGGGAAGCATTTTATAATGGCGATAAATAACTAAGAGAAGCAACATAAAGCAGTGAAGGGTTGAAAATCTGAATCTAATCCAGGTCAGATTGCATGCTTCATTTTTACACCCTTCTCCACTTTCCTAAGAAGAAGAATATAAAACGAGCCATCATTGTGTGACTGCAAATGGTGTGCTGTGGGAATCGATTGAAAGATTCCTTCGTCGCCGTCTCGATCGTTTGCAGTTGGGTAATAACGTTTTTATTTGGACCCTAGAGACTCGAGATTAAAATTCACTTTAGTTTTAAAGACTGGTTTCAATTCACAAAAAGTCACATAAAATTTTAGACACCAGTTCTCAAGGTGATGAAAACCTCAAGGATGCACTTTCCTGAGTCGGTAACATTGAAGCAAGAATATATTCTTGATTGAAAGACGTGCAAATTGAACGCGAAAAAAGATATGGCGGAAGTGACTTTCAAGATGATCATTTCCTAGAAAAATTCCCATTGTATAAATATTATCAAGCAGATCAATACATATATTTTATCCAATTCTTTGTTTGTAACTCTACGTAAAAAGTAACAATTCGGTTTCTTGTCTGTTCCTCAATGGCCGCATATCCTTGACATGACGTCCAGAAGCTTTTATCTCGCACAATGACAAGTTGAAGAGAAGAACCCTTCACTAACCACATCGAAAATGCTCATCTCTGTGCAGTAAGAGGAAATATAATTAACATACACGTCCATCTAGCACAAAGAAGCAAACTGACAGTCGCACAATCGCGTTCGTTTGCCTGCAACGTAATCTCATTTCCTTATTTCCTTGCAAAAGACTTGACACAAACAAGAGCTGTGTCTCAACCAGCTTTACATATTGGGTTTAGAAATTTTCTCCCATTTCATTCGCCTTTCCTGCAAACCTCAATTACCAATAAATTGCCATAAACGTCACGGCGATGAATCTTCAAGTATCCATTGACGAAACCACAAGTTTCTACAAGAACCCAGCTGAAAATGTGCAAATTGTGGTTTTTAACTTTCCAATATAAGCTGAGATGGTGTCGATTAGCTCATTTCAATCCGCGCGACATATTCCATCACATTCCGTGCATATTTCTCTTTTGCAGTGTTGATGTAATCCTCTCTGATATCCGCAATATATGCATGCCTCAACGTTTTATTCGCGATTCGCTTGGCTTCGTTCCAAATTATTAAGCGCGAGGAATTTACGAAAAATGCATCTTGGTCAGTCAGGACTTTAGGCGTACGTATGAACGTGTACCTCACATTTTTTTGCACGAATAAAATGTTTGATATTGAAATTGGATTTTTGGATTCAAAGTTTCCATATAAAAATAAAATAAAATGCAAAAAATTTGTAAAAATCCAAGAACAAAATGGTAGTAAACAGATGCATAATATGTGCAAAACTAAAAACACAATTCATGTTCAACATTTTAAAATTCAAAGCATGTAGTGCTGACTTAAAACTTTCTTTTCATGCATCTTTTTTTATCTTTTAATCTGTGAATTTTTATGCATTTTCCATGTATTGTGTGGAATAATAACTATTGGGTATAAACTTCGCTTGTTTCTTTGTTCTAGACTTGAAATTAGGCTTTTGTTGTTTCATGCTGACATGTCGGTGTTTACATTTCAAGTTATGACTAAAATTTTAGTTTAGTTGTGAGTGGAAGGAGAAAAAAATTACTCGATATTTTTGCTTACAATGACTTGACTGCATGTGCAATGCAGTGAAACCAGCATGCGCGTACTCTTAAGTCTACGTTCAACTAATTCTCTCCGGTAATAGAATTATTTGCTAAAGAAACGACTCTGGGTTCTCGCTCTGTTGGCGCCAGCTAATTATAGAAGTTTTTGGCGCCGGCTGTGCCTAATTAAAGCAATAGAAACCACAAAGTAGCGGCAGAAAACAGAGTGAAGCGAGAGAAAGGAAATATTCGACAAACAAACGTGCAAAATGTAATCGAGGCTGTCAACATAACCGAAAAGCAAATTTAAAAACAAAAAGATTTTTGTAAAAAAGAAAAAAAAAATTTAACAAAATAATACGTTGGTTTGCATATTTTGTATGCACGAATACTTTACACTAATACTGTACATCTTGAATGTTATCGGTAAAACTAAATTAAATTTTTCTAGTTAACAAATTTTAAAATTTTTAAAAAATCACTGAGATTCATTGAGAACTCGAATGAATAAAAATAATGGTATTTCGAATCAATCACTTCTAAATTTAAATAATTTGGTTCACAAAACTAGTAGCGACATCTACAGTTCAACTTTTCATTTAATCAGTTTAGAAGATTTGTCGACAGCTGGTAGTGCTGTAGTAAATTCAGCACCATCTATTGGTAATCTGTAGTGATAATAGATTAACTTGAAGTGTGGAAGACATTCTATAATCTATTAAAATTTTTACTTACAAAACCGATTAGAAACTTATATTTTTATATATTACATTTAATATTTGCTATTTTTACAGTTACTCGTTTGAGCAAGTGGTCCTCTTGACATATTAATTTATTATCTAAATAAATCATAAATTTCTTCACAAAGAAGTATATATATCATTTTAGACATTACTATTTCTAAACCATCAATATATATCTTTTGCAGTGTATAAATTGCAGACAAACTTTGAGTTTTGACTGTCAATTCTTCAAGATGACAATTGCTGTTGCTTTTTGTTTCTTCAGTTACGCTAACCTCGGTCTCCTTATTTTGACTCAACGTGTAAGTTTATACTTTTATGTACGAAACTTCAATGCTAAATGTTACAAATTGTTTGTGGGCACAGGACGATTATGTGAAAATTAAAGGAACGATCTATGGACTTCCCGCAGGACAACATGGTCTACTTTTGCATGAAAATGAAGTGACAGATGAAAAGAGTAAGTCTGCGAGATAATCATTTCATTAGCTGAATCCGGAATGGCGAAAATATCAAGATTTTTTTGTTTCATTACAATTTTTCCGTTTTTTCGCGTAACATAACAAAAACTAAATTTTGCTTTTGCGATTCAAGGCTGCGAGAATCTTGGAGACCATTTTGATTATCCACCTCATGAACACGAACATGGGCAGTAAGTAGAAGGAATTTTTCGTTTCTGGTATACACAGACTTTAATGAAAGTTTTTAGTCATTCGGGAGATTTGGGAAATATTGACGCAATCGTTGGTGGAGATGTTAAAGGCACATACGCAACTGTGAATACGCGAAGCGAACATGTGTCGTTAGGAAAAGGCCCAAATTCAGTTATTAATCGTTCAATTGCTGTAAGCACGTCTTTTACATTGTATAGTACTTTTTTATCGAATCATAAAATTTTTCGTTTTTTTTAGATTCATTTGAAAAGTGACGTACTTGAACCAGGCCATGATGAAGATTCTGGACGCCCAATTGGCTGTTGCACAATTAAGAGGTTTTGATGCAACTCCCAAGAGTTCATCTCGCACGGCAGTCCATAAAGTTGATCACCAATCAGTCAGAAAGACACATTATATGCTTTTTGCACTACATTGGATTGTTTGCATAAAATTCGGTATATTTATTAGTTAATTTAAAATGAATAAATACGCATACAAATTTTTCGAAAAATAAACAAATTGTTTAACGTGACATTATTAGTATGAGCCCCATATAAACAATAGGGGCCCAATAAGCTGATGCCTGCCTTAAGCCACCATTCGTATTGCTACAAAATAACGCCGTATATAATCCTTTGGATTAAAAGCACCTTATTAGTTTTTTTAATGTATTCGCCACTTCAAACCGTTTTCCCAAGATAAGAGAGTCGCGGTACATTGAGTAAGGTGAAGTGTTTCTGTATTTGTTGAGGTATATGTGAGAGCACGAAATAACTGGACCAAGAGGGTCAGCTTGTAAATTAAGACAAAGGTTTATTTTTGGAATGGTTTAAGGAGGGGACGCTGGAAGGACAGCGTCATATAACAGTGACTAAAAACAGATGGGGAGAAAACAAGACGCTAGTAGTGTAGCGTCAGAAAATAACACTAAGCATTTAAAGTATCACTATTGGGATAAACACCCCATAAGGTATTGGATTGAGCAATCAACCAATCACCAATCACATATTGGTCACTCAAACCCTGTTGGTTGAGCGACGATGTAACAATAACGCTACATGCGGGGGACTGTGTCCTCCATCATATTCGAAATAAATAGTTAGTAATAACTCTTAACCATCGTTGCATCTATTCTCGCTACTCTGCTACATTCATGCTTCCACTGCGCATAGCAAAGATTGTTGCGAACAACAATCATCGCATCGATTAGGGCGAATTTCGAAGAAAAACCGGATAGCAAAAAGTCAGAAGAAACATCGAAAGAACAAGATGTCTGATTCATTCAGGATCAAGCGCCTGACCAACGATAACTATTTGACGATAACTATTCGACGCAGAAGATGCAAATGAAAACGCTGTGTTTTTAACAAAAAACGTGGAAAGCAATGACAGTAAAAACCGAATGCCTCTCCGTAGACTTAAATGACCCAGCCACTATAGCAAAAGCGGAAGAATGGGAAGACGCAAACGGAAAGGCAATCAGCAGTCAACTGTTATCCATAACTGCAGCACAGTGTAAACCACTGCGAGGAATCGAGACGGCATACGAAATGTGGAAGACAATAAAAGAAGCGCACGAAAAAAGAGAAGATACGAAAATTGCCTCGCTGATAACCAGTCTGATGACCAAACAACTAACATCCGGGGACGACTTAACGAAACATGCCGAATTTTACTTTAACACCGTTCGAATTCTCGATGAAAACGTAAGCCAAGTGACAAATGAAAAGATAGCAGCAACCACATTATTGCTGAGCTTGCCGGACAGTTTCTCGGGGGTCAAATGCGCCATACGTACCAAGAAAACAATGCCATCGTTAAAATTTGTTGTCAAACAACTCATTGAAGACTCACATTGCGAACAAAAACAAGTTTGTGCAAATCAACAAAAGGGACAAACGACAAATGAAAATGGCAAGTTCAGCAACATCAGAATCTGCCGAAAAAGGAAAAGTACTGTTTACGGGTGACAATGGATTCGTAACCACGTTGGACGACGCCATCTTGATCCCAGACTTGCGGACAAACCTAATGTCCGTAGCAAAATAAGCAAAATAATGGACAAGGGATTTGAAGAAAATTTCAACTGAGAATGCACCAAAATCATAGATGAAAAGACCAAGAAAATCGTAGCCACTGGAAAAAAAGGAAAGAAAATCTTTACTTGATATCCGAATCGAAAAAACAAGCAAATATCTTCGAGAACAACATATATATTTTTGAAAAGAAAAACAAATTGCTCAACATTAGAAAAGTATTTATATTCAGTATGTATTACATCGTTATAGGTTATTTATGACATAAAAATCAAGAGCCTGTGTGAGAAAATACTCGTTATTTTATTTCCTATTTGATTCGACACGGTAAATTCGACACGGTTTGCCTTGCTGAAAGTGAAAACATTCAAAACGCATTTCTCAAAACCTAAGTGAAATTAGTAGTTTTACTAATACGATAACCAACTTAATATGTGAAATAACGTACAGTGTACACAATATATAATCACCTACTCTTCTTTCAGGTATTATGATGAATATTGCCTCCTGCGTTGTAATTGAAATTGTCTGAATTAGACGATAAAACAAATTGATTAGTGTGCTGTTATTATTTTGATCAAAATTTTGCACACTCAAAAAAGTTGCAATTTTATTATTTCTGAAAATTATTTAAATTTTTAGAAATAATAAAATTGCAACTTTTTTAGATGAATGCGTAGTAATGATGAAATTAAACAAATTTAAATATACAATTTAAATTTATACTGTCAACTTTAGCATTTTTTATTTCTATTTTCGGTTCACGATTCGGTCTAGTAATCTTCTCAACCGTCGTTCCAATTGGTTCGGGAATCGATTCAGGAATCAAATTCTCCATTGGCACTTGTTCAAAAGAATTTGAGAATTATTAACATTTAATATATCAATTACAATTTACGAAAATACGACATTTATAATTTACCTTCATCCTGCCGTTGCAAATTCCTATTTTTTCGTTCTATTAATTAAAATACACAACATTATTTTGTGATACACAAATTAAATACATGCTCGTGACAAGTTGTTTTACAAGTAATCTACTTGACATTTTTAACAATTACAGAATTTATAGTATTTTATTCAATAGTTGGCTGCAACTGCAACATTTTTATGAATGCATTCTGTAGTTTTACATGCGGTAAAACTGAACAAGACAAAAATCTCAACACACAACTTATTCTCTTTACTACTGTGTAGTTGGATATTATTATTATTTGTATTTTGGCAACGAACCCGTGCTTTGCGTTTGTGACATTTGAGTTCCACGATTCGATCTAGAAATCATTCTCGATTGTTTATCTTTATCTGAAACAGTAGTTGAAATTTAATAAAGTAATTTTATTGGTGCTCTTAAAATTACAAACAATTAACTAAAACCATAGGCCTTTCGATCAACCGATCATCTTCAGTGGTCAAAACGACAATGAAACTACTGTGACCTATCCACTTATAAAATTGGGTTTTCTTAAAATCTATAATATTGAGTTCTTCTAAAACTTTTAAGTTTTAGAAGAATCCAATATTACAGATTTTAGGGATTCAGGATTCAGCTAAATCCTGAAATAAGCAAAGGAAGTCAATCTTATTCCAGGATTTAGCTGATTCCTTTATTTCAAGTTTCAGGTGTCGATGTTGGTAATGTTGAAAATAAATCTAACTTGTTTAAATTTGATGGCTCAATAGATTACACAAATCAATACGGTATTCCACAAACATTAACTTATTGATTCGAAAAGGAGCAGTGCTACAAGTGTTTTAGATGTTTGTGCTCAATTTTTAGGGAGTGGCCCACTCAAAACGCATTCATTCAAATGAAACGGCAATCTTTTGATGAAAGCACGAAAAGGTTTACATGCGATAAAATTGCACAAATGTCAACATGCAATCAATACTCTCGACTTTTGTATTTTAATTTTGAAAACTTACTGTAATGTGTTTGAGACGATGCAGAAGTCGAATTCTGAGGTGATGCAGAAGCCGAATTCTGAGGTGATTCAGAAGCCGAATTCCGAGGTGGTTCAGAAGCCGAACTCCGAGATGATTCAGAAGCCGAATTCTGAAGCGATTCAGCAGTCGAATTCTGAAGTGATTCAGAAGCCGAATTCTGAGGTGATTCAGAAGTCGAATTCTGAGGTGATTCAGAAGCCGAATTCCGAGGTGGTTCAGAAGCCGAATTCCGAGATGATTCAGAAGCCGAATTCTGAAGCGATTCAGCAGTCGAATTCTGAGGTGATTCAGAAGCCGAATTCTGAGGTTGCGGCGTTCCGGGTAGTTAATAAACAAAGTAACAATTAATCTGTCTATTAACGCCGTTGAGATGCCTTAGCGGACTTAAACTCTTGGCCAGTTAAAATGTCTAGGGGTAAATTTTGGTTTAAATAAAAGAAACAAATAGTTTC
>JAQFXT010000300.1:0-47940 GCA_034683725.1 Strigamia crassipes
TTTCTATCTCGATAAAATAATCGAATTTCTCGCAGGAAATGTCGCAGCTCCTGACGGCAAATTCATTACGCAGACCCATTCCTAGGGTGTTGTGCGCCCGTGTGTTTTTTGTCCTGTTGGCACCCCTGAGTTCATAGATTTACATTGCCGTCAACAGCCATCAATCTTTTCCACAATTGAATCTCGCGGCAAATCCCATCGAAGCGAGAACACAGTCGAGAGATTTTTCAAATCGGATAGCCGCTGGACGACTCCCAGTATTAAATTTTTGCTCAGTAGCCAGGCAAGTGTAATGCACCAATCAGCGCGAGTCTACCTATTATTTCCTATTTCCATAAGTAGTTAACGTGTACTTACCGTACTGTAATCTCCGCACTGAAGTCGTATGTTCGTAGTCTAGTTATCGCTAAAAACTTCAGACATAGCGTAAACAAATTTGCCAAATTATTTTCCTTCCACACGATTCTTGCTGATCCATTATTTTCGCTTCGCCTGGAAGTAAAAGAGTTGTATCCGTCGTGGTTGCATGTGCTCCTGCATATTATACAATCTCGAATGGAGATGGAGTTACCTCAAAAACGATATTACCGACAAAGAGCACATTCAAATCCCATTGCCGACCACTGCCTGGAATAGTAAACAAAACAAATCTCTTTCTAAATTAAATTACTAAAAAAAATTGTTACTTTTCCAGTCCTCACCATCCCGATAACGTCAAGTGGAATGAATTGTTTTCGGTAAAAGGCAGCGATCAACTGCGCATTGATTTTGTCGACGTTGGTTGCGGTTATGGTGGACTTCTAAGTAAACAAAATTTCTTTCAGTCACTGTAAAAAAACAAACTTATAATCTGTTTTGTATTCAGTTGCCCTATCGCCGCTTTTTCCGGACTCATTAGTTCTGGGTATTGAAATTCGCGTTAAGGTGTCCGACTACGTCCAAGATCGTATTCGTGCTTTGCGACATCAAAGTCCGGGAGAATTCGGAAACATCGCCTGTATTCGCAGCAATGCCATGAAATATTTACCTAATTTCTTCCACAAATCGGAGGTAACATGTCGACATTTAAAAAAAAAAAAAAAAAAAAAAAACATTTAACACGATTTATTCTTTTATTTTGACAGTTGAGCAAGTTATTTTTTCTTTATCCTGATCCACATTTTAAAAAAGCCAAACACAAATGGAGAATCATCAGTCCGCAGACCCTAGCGGAATTCGCTTACGTTTTACGACCCGGCGGTCGGGTTTATTTAGTAACAGATGTTAAAGATTTATTCGATTGGATGATAAACTGTTTCGATGAACATCCATTGTTCCAACAACTCGATAAAGATCAACAGGTTTGAAATTGTTTGAAAAATGAATCACTGAAATGTTTAAACAAAAAAAATTTTTAAATTTTTAGGAACTCGACGTAATCAGCGAAGTATTACTAAAAGAAACGACGGAAGAAGGACAAAAAGTGACGCGGAATAAAGGCGATAAATTCTTTACTGTTTATGAACGGATTGAGGATACTTATGAACACAAACATAACAGTTAACTCGATTAATACTTGTAAATACTTACAAAAAATAATAAAATGTTAATAAATTGAATTATCATTTCATTGGAAGCGAATACAAATGTGAGCAATTAAAATTAGTCATGGATTAATTTGTCAACATAAATAAAACATTAATATTTAAAACAATCATAAAATTTTTCGTTTTATATAATATATATAATTTTAATTTTCGTCGTCACTATTTTCGGCACTAAAAGTTACATTTTTGTCTCCAACTCGTAAACTGTAACTTCTGCGCAATTTACTTACAGCTTCTAATTCGCTCTAAAATTGAAAAAAAATAAAAATAAATAAATTTCTATAATATTAATTACAATTAATTTGGAATAATTCTTTTACTTTGACCGCTTGAGCGTGTTGACTTCGTTTTGATTTGATGAACCTCATCGGGAATGGATTAAGCTCGTGGAATGCAATCTTTATAAAATAAATAAACAAAAGTGAATTGACTAGAGTGTTGCCATATTTAGATGTGCGGACTTTTCAGGTGTAAACACCCCCTCTTTAATATTATTCATTGGCTGGAACCGGTTTGAAAGGTGGAAGGATTTCAGTGATTGGCGGGCGTGATTCGGTCGGTTCAAGAAGAAGAAGAAAGAGTCTCGTTGCTGCATCTGTCCACTCCCTAACACATTATCTTTAGTTTTTGTATATATAAAAATGAAGATTTTACAAAGTCTAGTTTGCTTTGGATTGTGTCTTGTTATTGTATTAGCTGATCACAAGAAAGAAGTAAGTGAATTTCAACATCTTATTATGCCAATTGTGGGAATTGCGAGCTGGAATTTGGAATTTAATTAAAGCTACCAGTCAAATTACGGAAATGTTAACGGAGTGACTTGGATTTTTACACTAAATTTTAAACAAAATGATACTGTTAACAAATTTTTTTTAAAATAATAATAATTTGGCAGTTATTTTATTAATCTAGTGGTCAATTTGATTTCGAAATAACATCAAGGTTGGAATCCGATGAGTCATTGCCGTATTTCACATTTTGGCGTTGCCTCGATTGAAATTTCCATTTCCAAATTTTTATAATTTTATAATCAGTAATTTGAGACTGATGTGTGCATCGTGTTGCCAAGCAACCAGACACCAAAGGAATATTGGAATGTTGCCTAGCAACCGTCTCCTGATTAGTTAAACATCTATTTTTCTTCTATTTTTTGCAGAGTAAATCAATTCACGAATTCAAGAAACAATACCACCGTGATTCGAAAGCGGCGCACCGAGATTTGTTTGCTAAATCTCACTCGAAGCACGAAGCGCATGTAAACTTATAAACCCAAAAAATTAAAACGCCATTTTAAAAAAATCGACACGTTTAATTCCTTTCTCTTTCTCTCTCTCTCTCTCTCTGTCGTTATACTTTTTAGGGCGTAAGAAAACACGCGCCGGAGTTCATTTCCTCGCACGAAGCTCACATGCAAGCGGATTTGGGTTACAGCAAAAAACGCGGACATGGAATAGCCATAGACGAGAGACAACTTCAAAACCTCGAAATTGATGCGCCCCACCCGCAAAAGGTGAAAAAAATCAACAAATAAATAAATAAAAATTAATTTTTATATTTTTAAACCATTAAATTTATTTTTAATGCTAATTTTGAGAGGAAAATTAATTATAAACCAATTATAAACCAAAGAGTTTTGTACAAAACGAAGGATAAAATAGTCCCAAAATAATGACGATATATTTTACACGTTAAGTGGTTGAAATGACGCAATTTCGCTAAAATTAGACAGCGAAATTGAGCCTCCACAGTGCGACGTAAAAAATAGATTCTGAATGGATCGTTTGTATTAAATCTAATTACTAAAAATAATTTTAGAGCCAAGAACACAAAGCTCTTCATAACGCCAACAGAAAACACGATATTAGCACCAAAGATCGTTTCGTGGTTCCTAAAGTCAACATGCATAACCGAAGTGGTAAAATGGACCAAAAGAGAGCCAAAGGCAAAACAGAAAAGGGGCATAAGAAACGAGGCGAAAAGAAAGCGCTTTATCCTAAGAAAAAGATGTTTTTCCACAAGACATCCGCTAATAAACAATAGATCATATTACCTATTCGTTCAAACATCATTTCCTGTAGTAATACTTATGGATAGTTTGTGTAGTTCTAATTATAAAAATATTTTGGACCAAGAGGGTTAAGAATGATGCTGAATGCTCAAGGTTTTCTTCAATTTGTCTAAAAATGTTTTGTAAGAGTTTCTCATTCAATTAACGACAAAAATAATTTGGTTACGTACGAAAAGCAACGGTATTATTATTATTATTATTATTATTATTATTGTTCTGAAAAATGTATCTTTCTATAATTAGTTTGTAGTGATTTTGTTTTTCCTTATTCTAAAAAAAAGTTATTTGTAAACATTTATTATCGAAATAAATGCTCCAAAAAAGATCATTTTTGTGATCGTCATTTCCACTTACGTGAGTAAATCGTTTTACTTCCGTTAAATTCTCGGCAGCCGAGCGGAAAAAGCGACTGACTTTCATGACATCGTTGCAAAGGAGCAGCTCCTCTTCGTGCATCTTGAAAAATGCCAGTGCGAATCGAAATAAAACCTAAAAAATAAATAAAAGTTTACTACATAAATCAAATTTAATTCTGAACTAAATAATTACTTTAGACCCTTCGTAGAAAAAAACATCCCAGATGCGAAGGTACACGTTATGGGGGATGGCGTCGACAAAAACGCAAAGAAACCAGTTGAAAGTGAAGAGCGACACGTCGACACGATGCGCGTCGAAATGCATCTGAAGCCGCGGCAACTTTTCGGATACCAAGTCCTTAAGTACACGTTGATCGACCAATGCACCCATCAGGGTCTTGCTGTAATATCCCACTGGCATGATGCATTCGACAATGGCAACTAGACACCAGAAAGCATCTTCCTCGTTCAGAAACAACAGCGCGATTGCGGCAAGTCGGTTAAGGCCCTGGCAATAACTGACGTCGTTGTTGTGCCAACTGTAAGCCAACAGAACTCTGCGTAATCGAGGAATTCCATCGGAATGTTGCGTCGCGTAGTGTTTGTTGTTCGGCAACGTTCGCAGCAGATCCAGTTCGATCTATAGTGAAACAAAAATGATAAACAAATAGTTTTGAATCATTTTGAAGTCAATTTTACTTGTTTTGCGGCAGGATCTAGACGTGAAACATCATTGTGAGTCGAAAGTAACGAATTATAATACCCTGGTTTGAATTTATCTTTGATCGGTTTAACCCATACGTTGATACAACTGGTAAAGAGAATAAAAATGTCGGTTTAAAACTATACTTTTAAATTTTTATTTTTATTTTACCTCATCCAAATTTTGCTCTTGTGTTCAAGCGGAATTCCTAAACGTACGAGCGATTTGATTTCTTGATTTCTGTAAAACCCTTTGTCTCCAATGTTCACAATAAGCGTCTCCCATTGGCCGTGTAGTAGTTTTTCGTCCGCGTCTTCAATGAGGTTTGTGAGGTTCTCGCAGCGCCTTTGATAATTTGACGCCATTGCTTCGATGGTATCTTCGTCGTATTTGACCTTAGCGAAACCGCATTCATCGAAATCACTTTGGAATTTCCTTAAGTCCGTGAAATTTGATGGCGGCTGAGATAATGCGTCTTCCAGAAGTTGTTTCACAACATCCTGCATTCCTCGTTGCTCGTCGTCTTTTCTTGGCACGTGTAAATCATTGAGTAGAAGCAAATACTTGCTTTTAATTTGGTAATATTTTGCTTCCCATTCGCTGCACCGTCTGAACGAATCGATAAATTAATAACAAATTAAAACATATATAGATCATTATATTTACATTATGAGTTGTTCTTCACGCGATTCCGATTCTTTTCTGAGTTGATTCAGTTCAAGAATTTCTTTGTTCAAAAATTTATTCTGCAATTGATAGGCTTGCAATGAATCCTAAATTTAAAATAATAAAAAAAAATTTGAATTAATTTTCTTTTGAATAATTAAAACAATAACCATTATACTTTAAAATGTGAAATATCATCTTCCATCGCTAGATTTTTTGTGCTTCCCTTCATGTCTTGTTGCGTCAATGGCTCGGGATCCTTAAGCTGACTCATCTGATTTGTTAATTGAACGATGAGTTCGTCTTTAACCTGGACAGTTTGTTGATACATATCTAATTGTTCGTTCATATCACGGATCTCCATCGTACTTTGACTAAACTTACGAAAAGAAAAAGAAAAAAAATCAAATAATTTTTTTAAAATAATATTAATTTGAAATAATTACTCGAATTTATTCTGCAATTCCTGCATTTCCTTTTCTTTAGTTCGTAGTGTGTGAGTTAATTCAAATATTTCCGATTCTTTTTGATTGCTCACTTCTTGCTCGCTGTACGTGTTAATCACGGCTTTAGATCTAGTCAGAAATCGATACAAATCAATAAAAATATTTTTTAAATTGCATCAGTTTTACAATGAATCGTTTTGTCGTGACAAATATTCGACTTGTGACTGCAAAATGTGAACTATTTCTCTATTAGCGGCAACATCATCATCCATTTTCGTAACGATTTCTTTAGGCGGAGTATTTTTCTCAATCGACTACATTAAAAAAATATATATATTTACAATTTATATCAATAAAAACGGTTAAATTATACTTTTGGTCTGGCAAATTTCAATTGAAACGATCTTTTCCTCGTCGACGATGTCTCTAACTCAGGTGATGACGACAGAATACTTTCGTCATCATTAATTCTGTTTCTATTAGTAACAGAGTTTACAACTTGATCTTTTATGCTGTTAAATGACCAACTTCTAGAAGTTCGTTTTGATTCTGCCGACTCTTCGCCCACTGCTCCTTTGGGACAACTAACGGGCGAGAAAATGGCGGACCCAGCGACGTCCACCAAACTCGGTTCCGAACAAACGGGACTCGATTGCAAAAGCCCACTTTCTGGCCTCTAAAAGGAAAATAAAAAATTATTAAATATGAAAAAGCACATTTTTTTTCTGTATCACAATATCATAATATTAATTTAACTTACTCCAACTGAATGCGCGCGACTGAATTTATCGCTCATCGAATTCGAATTTCGACGTCTACAAAACTCTTTCCGCCGTAATTGTAATTCCTGCAGCCAAAACAGGGCAGTTTGCCTATCAATCGCTTCCAATTCATGAAACTTATCGGGAGTACTGAAATTAAATTAGGTTTAATTAAAATCGCGCAGGTGTTTTTTGTTCAAACAAAACAAGTGGATCGGCATCATGACTGATAACATATTGAAACATAATACTTATACATACAAATTTGCTATACCTAATAAAAAAAATGCCGGGACGTTCCAAATTGGTTACTTCGAAACTAAAAGTGGCACTTGAAATATCAATTTCACCCAACGAATTTGATTCGTGCGGTGCAGAATAATAATACAGTTTGCACGTATTTTCAGAAAATGCAAACCATCGACGTTTGCTCGTTTTCATCAAACTTTTCGGCGCTAATTTGTACAAGTAGCCGCACAGTTTGTCCTTTTTTCCGATGGGCTCTTCATCTTTAGCTATCAGCTGGGTGGACACATGTTGTTCCTCCATCTGACTAAAATGTTAGTTTGATGATGCCACGCCCCTCACTTTCCACCATTAGCGCGCCTGACCAACTGCGCTAATTTCTTGACATTTGATCGCAACATACCCACGAAACTGACCCGTAAATTGAATGTCATGTAAAACGCAAGCCCAAAACAGGTGACACGATCATCGTCACTTGGCGCCCGGTTTTGGCTACTAGCCACCTAGTGACATCTAGTTTTAAGTACATTAAACTATCACTACATTAAATAACAATTTTAAAAATTGAAAACTGTAAATGTTACTTTAATTTTTCTTTGTTATTTACATTATAATTTTTGAGATTCTTTAAAAATAAAACAATTTCAGATTGTTCCCGAGCGCGATATATTTATGTTTACATCATGGCGGCGGTTTAAGTTGCACTTCGTTTGTTAGTTTGATCATATAATATGAAATTCCATGAACAAGTTATTTATCTGGTTTTGGGGATGGAGTATGTTGAGCGTAGTGTTAATTCAAACAAGTTTCGTACCCGATGAGTACTGGCAGTCGCTAGAAATAGCTCATCACATGGTTTTTGGGCGAGTAAATAGTGTTTTGATGTCCTAATTAAATGTATTAATTCTATAAATATTTATTACAGATACGGAAAAATTACCTGGGAATGGAAAGAAGGCATACGAAGTTCTGCCTACCCACTATTTATTGCAATCTTTTACAAAATCCTTGCTATTTTTAATTTGGACTATGTTCGTATACTGGTATAAAGATAACTAAAATAGTGCTCAAATAGTTTTAACCTCATTTTGACTATTTATTAACAGATTTATACACCTCGATTTATCCAAGCAACAATTTCAGCAATTGGTCACTTGTACGCGTGTAAAATAGCATCGATTTTGTACGGAGAAGGAGCCGTCGTGTGGACAGCAGCCGCTTTATCATCGTCTTGGTTTCTATTTTACTGCATGAGTCGTACACTAAACAACACTATCGAAACAGTTCTGATTATCATTGCTATACGCTATTATCTATGGCACAGTCGCCATTTCCAGTCGGTTAATTATTAATTTCAATGCAATCGTTCAATTTTAAAGTGATAAATGTTTTATTTTCAAGGTATTTAATATTTGCCGCTCTTTCTACAATTGTTCGACCAACATCGGCCATAGTTTTGTTTCCTTTGAGCGTTTACTACTTGGTGCGGACATGGTTAAATGCTAACCACTTGTTAAAAAAAGTATTATTCCTTTATTTTGTAGCTGGGTAAGTTATATCTAACAACAGTAATTAAATTAAATTTTAATATTTCTTATTTTTTTGCAGATTACTCACAACTGGTCTTCAAGTTCTGTTGGATTTTGTATATTACGGAGAGTGGTTGGTCACTCCGATAAATTTTCTAAAATTTAATTTTCTGTCTAATCAAAATAGCCATTATGGCACCCATTCTTGCCATTGGTACTTAACCCAAGGAATACCAGTTGTTTTAACCACTCATATTGTACCCTTAGTATTTGCTGTGGGCACCCGCGGCAATATATTTCTACTGGTGCTTTGTGCTTGGATTGTAGGCGTTTACAGGTTGCAAAAAATATTTTATCAACACAAAACCAAAATTAATTTTTTTGTTGATTTCTCAGTGTTTCGAGTCATAAAGAATTTCGTTTTATATTACCGATTGTGCCCTTTAGTTCGTGCATTGTGGGCAATTATTTAAAAATTCTCAAGGATCGATATCAAAGAGGTCAAAGTGGTTTTTCGTATGTTTTAATATTTAATATTGTATGCCGAATTTTATTTATTTTATTCTTTTTATTTTAGCAATCCAACTTTGATAGTTACGATGCTATTCATGACTAACATTCCTTTGGTGTGGTATTTGGGAATGTATCATCAAAGGGGTACATTGGATGCAATGGAATACCTTGCAAGTGACAAAACGCCAGATAACGAGATGAATGTCTTATTTCTAATGCCATGCCATTCGACTCCTGCTTACAGGTCAATTGAATTTATTTATTTTTAGATGTATAAATAATTAAATGATTTTTTTCCTTAACAGCCACATCCATAGAAATGTAACTTTGCAATTTTTGTCCTGCGAACCGAATTTGAAGAAAGTTGCAAATTATCAAGATGAATCGGATATCTTTTATGCAAATCCTACCAAATGGCTTTCGCAGAAAGATTTGAAACCAGTAACGCATATAGTTTCCTACGACATTTTGAGTTGTCAGTTATCAAATCTTCTAGACGCTCATCATAAATTGTGCGCAAAATTTTTTCATACACATTTTAGTGATGAACGAGTTGGTAAAAACGTTGTAATATATTGCAACATAAACAACGCTAATAAAACGACCTTTTGATAAAATAAAAAAAAGTAATTTATTTCGTCTGCTGCCAGCTGCGCACAGTACGGCTCCTTGTATTACAGCTTTGGATAACCAGGAGAAATGAATGCATCAACAACGTTTTTGGTGAAGGAAAAAAAAACATTTTTAGCAAATAAACTGGTTCGCAAATAATTTAATTGACTTTTTTCACGATTACAAAAAAAAAATTTCTTTTGGCAAATGTAACGAAACGATGGATTCAAAAATTCAACATACGGGAGCCGTATTGCGGGCATCCTAGTGATGTCATCTCGTGAGCCGGCATCTTAATGCGACTCAACGGCAGTATTATTAGGGAAGGTCGCACCTGGTTAGTCTGGAGTGATGAACCAATATAGAAATTAGCTATGGCGAGTTCGGATTTTAATGCAAAAAAGCGTAACATATTTAGTTTGTTGTTTATTGCTTACGCCAACTATGCTTACAATCGGAAGAGTGTCTCGCTCGCTTTCCCTACTCTCTTGGAGGCTGGATTAACCAAAGATGACGCAGGTTCAATTTCAAAAATAGCGCTTCATCTAAGCTATTAACTGAGTAATGATTCGAGCTGTTAACTTTCAGGTCTGATTTCCAGCTCACAAAACCTCGCATTTGCAATCAGCAAATTTTTCGGCGCGATTTTGTCCGATCGAGTGTCGGCTCGTTTATTATTTTCCAGCGGCTTATTTTTAAGTGGCATTGTGACAATACTATTTGCATCGTCAACTTCGATCTCGACTTATGTTTTACTATGGTTTTTAAATGGGATTGGTCAAGGAGCTGGATGGCCGGCAGCTGCGAAAATCATTCGCCATGTAAAAATAATAAAATTTAATTTTTTAAATTATTAATGTTTTTTTAAATTTTTTTAAATTTGTTTTAGTGGAGTCCACCTGACCAATTTGGAACATGGTGGAGCGTTATTTCGTCTAGCACCAATGTTTCAGGCGCAATTACTCCATTTTTGGCCGTTTACATAATAATAAATTATGGTTGGAGAGCTAGTTTAGTTTTCTCCGGTACACAAAATAACAATTTAAAAAAAAAAAAAAATCTAGTTACTTTATATTTGAATTGAATTTTGTTCGAATCAGGCACTTTATCCGTCGCCATTTCCGTCATTTGTCTATTTTATATCGTCGATTCACCGACTGATTTAGGCTGGCCCAGTTTCGCAAACGACACGAAGAAAGACCTAAATAAACAAAGTATTAAAAAAAAAAAATACCGTAATAATATTTATTTCATTTCTGTAATCTCATTCCAGATACTGACACTTGGAGAGATATAATAAGCAGTCCGTTTTTATGGCTTTTGAGTATTTGCTACATGGTTGTCTTTTGCGTCAAAACCAGCGCCGTTGATTGGGGTCAAATGTACTTGAATTCCGAACTGAACCATTCGCAGTATGTGGGTAGGAAGAAATTCAAATTTCACGTAATCAAAGATTAAAATTTTGCATTTTTAAAAAAAAAAAAACTTCTAGGAAGTGCTTTCACCAGTAGTCTCGAAACTGGCGGTTTCGTTGGCGGCGTGGCGGCGGGTTACATCACCGATTGGCTCATGTCGAAGCCCCACGATAGAAATAAAAGCCCGCGAATGCCGACTGCATTTGCGTTTACCGTCGGTCTAGCTATTGGACTTCATATTTTCAGTTTCTGGATCACCGAAACTTCGTCTCAAGTAATTAAAACGTAACAAAACGAAACATTTTCAACATGAAACTCGTACGCAGTTAAGCATCTCATCTGTTGGTTTCCTCCTCGGTTCCTGCTCTTACGGATCGATCTCCATCTTTGGTTTAGTCGCTGCTGAAACTGCACCGGCTCATCTGAGCGGCACAGCGTACGCTATCGTAGCATTAGCTGCAAATAGTAAGCAAAAATGCAAACAAAAATGCAATTTAAACGAGTGTTAACGCAGCTTTACGTATTTCTTGCAGTCGGTGGCATTATATCGGGTCTTCCATTCAGTTTAATCGCCAAATACCAAGACTGGCGCGCTGTTTTCATTTTATTAGAAGTTATTACGGGAATAACTGTTTTAATCATGGCGGTGTGTTGGAATATACATGGTAGGGTTGAGAAATTAAAGCAAAACTGATTGTGTATATAAAGTTTCTGTGTAGGAATGTTTTTAATTGAGTGTACAAAGATTGAATCAAAATAAAAAAAATAAAAATAAAAATAAAGTAATCAAAAACCAAAATAAAAATAAACTAGTTAAATTATTTTACAGTTAAACATATGGGTGCTTAGGTTTCCACAACCTCAACATGAGGAACACGTACACTTTTTGACACTTTCAATTTACTGTTGTTGTTGATAAATTAAAAAGAAAACATTAATTCGTCACGGAGCAGTTGAAGAAACTAGCACACTTATTAGTCAGACACGCCAATTGTTGCTTATCACCGTTACCAACTAAACAAACATCGGCTAGAGATGGTAGTTGTAACTCGAGCGTTATTTCAGCAGTTTCAACGTTCCAAACGAGTAACTAAAAAAATTAAATTAAAAAAAAAAAAATTAATGTACTTTTACGGACGTTATTTCAATTTAAATTTAATATTCTTACTGCATTTTTGCTTTCATCGCCCACACACGCTAATAATCCTGAATCCCTATTCAAATTAGGAATGAGCGCCGAACGACTTAAGCGCGACATTTTCGTGCCGCCTTCAAACGTCTGGTTCACGATGCACGAACGCACGTTGTTTATCACCGATGGATTCGAACTTCTGTTTTCAGATTTCAGTTCACATAACTGAAAAACAAATTAAATAAATAAAAATAGAAATAGAAAAGTTTATTTCGCTCAAACCTTATGTTGTATGCGAGCATTTTGAGTCGAAGGACGGAAAGACGCTAAAATTTGTCGTGTTTTATAATCAAACGTCAGAGCTGACAGGTTTCCTAAACAAAAAGTATTAAAAAAAAAAATTAAAAAAAAAAATTTTTTTTACGATTTTAAATCCGTTTGATTCTCGACCTTTAATTGGAAGAACGTGTTCCTTGCTACCAGTTGGCGTAAATTCTAAAAAATATATTTGGCTCATTTGACCGACGAGCAAGCCTCCCGAACTAAACGGCAACGCAGGCTGCGGGTCGACGTACACTACGGAAATGTTCGGGTGATTTGCGCCATTTGTCGGTGCAAATTGTTGAATTTGTGATTTTGTGTTGCGAGTGTCGAACATTAAAACTTTTCCATTCTGCAATCCAGCATAAAACTGGGACGCATTCACTCGACTCCACGTGCAGCTCCAGACGGGCGCTTCCACTTGGTACTTTTGAGCAATGTTATTATTATACACATTGCTCAGACATAACGACTTGTCCGTGCTAGCCGTCAGCAACATTCCATCGGGTCTCAAGGGATTGAACGCCAAATCGCGGATTTGTTTCGAATGACACACGAGTTCGCTTTGAGAACTCCAATTCAAATATCCATTCAACTAAAAGAAATAAAAACAATTCGAGTTATTCGATCAATAAAACGTCGCTTATTACTACTAAACCGACTTTTGTGTAGCCGTAACTTTGTCCCGAGCCTTTCATCTGTTTAGAAACGATTAAAAAATTGGAATAACTGGCGTAAGTCATGACCCGACTTTCTCCCGCTTCGCACACATTTATCGCCCTATCAAAAGTGAACATAGGCTTCGCGTTTTCTCTCCGGTTCGAGTGCACCTGGATTGATTCGATGCGTTTCGTCTCATCCAGCAACTGACGAAGACGGGTTAATTCTTCTTCTTGTAACTGTAATTTCAAACGCTGCTGAGCAGTTTCGATTTCCGCTTTCCTCCTCCCTTCTTTTTCCTTCTGTAATTCTTCCAACGCTCTATCGCGTTCGGCCGTATCCAAAGCCTAATTAAATTTAACAAAAAATTTAAAATAAAATTTTAAAATAAAAATTTTAAAATAAAAATTTAAAATAAAATATCAATCTTACGGTTAAAGAACTAGCAAAAATAACGCGAATATCGTTGCTTTTCGACTTGCTATTGCAAGTTGGGCATCGGGCATCTTTGCGCGACAACCACCTCTTGATGCACGAGTAACCGAACACGTGGCCACAACTTAACGAAGATAGGCGATGATTACCCGAATTTGTCCACGTTTCGAAACAAATGGTACACGTCTGAAACATTTACCCAATAAACAAACGTTTGATCCGAGTTTTTTGAAGAAATTAACGCTAGTTTTACCTGTCCGTCACTTTCGGGGGATAAAATAGTTTGATATTGTTCTTTAGTTTCACTTTTCGGAGGCGTGCACGGTTCAGTAATCGGCTCAACATCCACAGCTTCAATTTCTTGTTCTTCGAGGGACACAACAACATTATCAGGTTCAACAGTTTCTTCGTCTACGTCCACTTCTATCTCTTCCACTTCCTCATCCGTGCTCGTAGCGCTTGACATTGTATCGTATTCGTGGACTTCGTCGTCAAACACCTCCTGTGTTATTTTTATTCCACAATATTATAAGAATTTCAAGAGTTCCCTTTTACAAATTAGTTTGATACCTCCATGGCGAACGAACTGTCTGATTCGGATTCATACGTATAGTCATCGTCCTCACTTGTGTTATCGAAATCTTCGTCAGTGTTCAAACTGGCTGTATCTGGTGTGTCCATTTGCTTTTTCGCCGATTTTCAGTGCGATGTAAATAAGATTCAACCTGTCGTTATTATTGCCATTATCAAGTCCGGTTGGTCGAAAACAAGATGATGTTTTACACTTTTTCTGCTTGAAGAATGATTTTACTCGGGGATCGTGTTTTTAGTTGCGCTTTAAAAATTGATTCCGTTCTACTTTTTCTTTTGATATAAAAAAAAATAATGGCTTTTTCCGAAAAAATACAACTTAATACACAACGAATTTCGTACTGGTATTATTTAAATTTAAATACGAACATTTCAGGTTTTCATCGTACCTTCTTCAGCCAATCGACCCAATCGGAGGCTTCGTTGGCTTCGGATTAATCGGGGCATCTTTTATCGAGAGCGGTTGAAAAATACGTCATCAATTTTCAAACGTGCAACGACGACTAGACAAATCGTGCGCACAATTTATTTAAAAATTCCCGTAAACAGAGCTGAGCTACAATAACATTAATCAGACAGATGGAATTTTACGAACAAAAACAGTCTGACCAAGACGCTATTATCGACATTGAGCACAGAGGTGACAAATACAAATTCCAAACGATTTTATACGAGTTAAAACATTTATATTTTGTTCATTTAGGCGATGACGACAAAAACATACACGATCGCTCCGCTATGCTGTATAACATGAAAGATCACGTAACAAGTTTTGTACGTTTAATTACGCCCATAATTAAATAAAAATTACCAAATAAATATCTATTTTTATTTTCCTACATCAAGGTCTTGCAGCAGAGCAAAGAGCACGCGCAGAAAGCATTCAATGTGTATGGCAATATCGACATATTAAGACCTTATTTTCACGTCGAACCGAGGGAATTACTAACCAGGCATTTAATGTCATTAAATTGTGACGGAAAACATTATTAATCGTTTTATTAAATTTATTAAAGGTTAATGGAATCGTTGATTCCAAAATTCTCGTCGAATTTGAAACCAGTGGCAAGTTGTATCAATATTAATAGGTAATTTATACCAAACCTGAATTACATAATTAAATTGCAGTTAGTAGGAGAATTATATGGACCTTTGATGCTTGTCCTCACCTTGATCGCGTTGCTCTTATTCGGAATGAAAACTGCCGAACATGTGGTATAAGTAATGAGCATTGATTAACAATTTATTTATTCGTGGCTTAGGAATATATTTTTCTTTTTGAGCAGAGAGAAGGCACGTTAATGGGCACCGCATTTGCCGTGTGTTTTGGTTACTGGTTTGGAGCGTCGTCGTTTGTATATTTAATCGCGTACTTGTGTAATTCGCAAATTTCCTACCTCCAAACATTGTCTCTAATGGTACGCCAGGTGTTATTTGTATTATACATTTATTATTTATTTATTTAATTTTTTTTAGGGATATGCTTTATCCGGTCACTGCGTGGTTCTTTTGATGGGAACACTGATCCACTCGCACGTATTCTTTTATTCGATCTGGGCAATATTCGGCGGATTCACAGCCCTTAAAATGGTAATCAATTTGGATTTTTGGGAAAAGTCAAAAGTCACGCCATTTATAATCCACTAATTTGCATAATACGCAACGAGCGGATATTCTAATTTCAATTTTCCCCGCTTTTCAGGTTGTTGTGATGATTTCTCGAACCACTGGTTACTCGCAACGTGTCACCATCAGCGCTGCAGTTTCATCAATCCATCTTTTATTCCTCCTCTATTTACATTTCGCGTACCATAAAACAGTTAAAGGTGAGGCGACGACATCCACTCGTTTAAATATTGACACGTTGCTTCATTTTCTAGTTATTGATTCAATCTAAGAAGTAAACAGCGTGTGAAAACTCAACGTTATTCAATTTTATTTTCAATTTTATTTTTTCCGTGCAAATATTTAGACAAGCTTTGTCAAAAACCGCCGGCTTAAATAAACGCGGATAAAATAAATATCGTTTTTCTTTATTTAACCCTTTCACATCTTTCCCTCTTTTCGCAATTACCCATCTGGCACTCATCTGCATCATATTTTGAGAGCTGCAAGGATGAGGTGTCAGGGGGCGCACGAAGGGTCCTAAAATGTCGTCAGTCGACACCATGGAGTCGACGGTGTCGACTCAGCCATCATGTATGTGATTTTCCCGGCGCAGGAAATAATCGACTGGATCGCTTCACCCTCGACCTCCACCCTTCCAGCAATAGCAATGGCTCGTGAATACAACATGCGCCATGTGACGTCATCCAGTTTGAATCCTAATCTTCGAGCACACAGTTCCTTCGCTTTCCAACTGCTCAGAATTGGTGAGGGGATACATTTTCACTTCTAAACACCTACCACCTTCGTTATTGCGGCTAGATCCTCCTCCTGCTCTTCCTGATTGGCCGGAAGTTGCTCATTACTAACAAATCACACGGTTTATCACAGTCCCCTGACAGACTAAATATAGACTCGTGCATCATTCAGATGACACAAGTACGTCACTTCCTAGTGCTACCCGTGCATATTTATATTTATGTTTATGTTTATTTCTTTGTTTGATTTATCTACTTAGAAATGTCCGCATAATTTATGCTTAATTAATCTTGCTAAAGATTAATATTAGAATTGCTGCAGTCTGCACACTCGGGCCAATTTCCGGCATTTTCTTTTTTTGCCTCGGTGATTTACTCGAATATGTATTTAGATTAGATTTTGGAGAGAGAGTTTAAAGTGATTTACATTGGGATTTAGTAAATTATAACCTGTAATTTATGTTTGAGGAAGTTAATTATTATATCATTAATTAAAGGCTAAGTACAGCTATGTGTTTGTTGTTATTAATTAAAATCAAAATCACAATATTTACATTTAAAATCATTAGTTTCGAGTTTTTTGGTCACTTCTGTAAATCATTTGCGCGATGGAGATGGGAGTGTGACGTCACAAGATCCAAATTTCCTGGTTTTTAGGTTTTAACCCTGAGAAAACCCTGAGAACTTTGATTAAACATGGCGGAGTCCTTTGATCGTTGAGACTTGGCACAGCTTCCCACGATAAATAAAATGAAATGAAAATAAGAAATAAACTAAAAACGTTAAAAAAGACAATGAAAAGTATACTTTTACTTTTTTTCTTGCTTATTTTTTAACCCCATGATGCTTAGTTTAAAAATAAAGTGATTTTGAATTATTTGCGTATCCGTGGCAAAGAAAATCAAATAAGGTCAAGAAGATTAAAATCTATTTTAAATTAACTGATTCATATTTTTCGAAAAATATAGTAAGAAATATACCGCAGTAGCAAATGATGTCATGTGAAAAAACATTATTCAAAAAAATTATGCGTTTCCACGAGCTCCAGGTCTTTTGAATTTCAAAATTCGTTGAAGTTTTGTTGAAAAACTGTTTTGGATGACAGATAAAACGAACAATTCTTTACATAAATTCCCTCTCCTGAATCTGAACAAATACGAAAAGTTTACCTTTAACTTTATTGATATTAAAAGCAACACGTATATTTCAATTTCCCTCAACTTTAAGCCACAATAACAACACTTAAAGTTTGCACCGTGCAAAGCACAATTGATGCTAATACGAATTTTAAAACATTTTTTGAACAAAACAAGAAAAGAGAAAAAAAAAAAGAAAGTAAAAAAACAATCACAACAGATTGCATTTTCGCACGGAACATGTGCAACCATAAAGAAACCACTCATTAAACCCACAAATGAAATTACAAACGTCCAAGCAAAACTCTTTTTATTACCAAAAAAAAAAAAAAAAAAAAAAAAAAAAAAAAAAAAAAAAAAAAAAAAATTGTTTTTTGACCATAGTTACTTTGAATGAAAGGGGATCATGTACAGAAAGGATCCTGAGGCGTCTCCCTGGTGCTGTACGTGGGCGTGATGAGTGTATCAGAAGACACCATGGAATGCTCTTAGAAGCGCGTGCGTCACTAGGGGTAACAGTTTCTGCTTCGGACTATTTTCATCGGCCTGACGTCACACGCACACAGAGTAGAGTTGAGTGGCAGCGCACGCGCGCGTCCCATATCCCGAGCTCAGTAGACAAGGCCAAGGTGGGGCTTTCGTAAAACTCCACACAAGTGCACGTGTAATGACAAATGGCCCGCGAGTTTGGCGTGCGCGACGCCGCCTCCAAGGCCTGCAACGAGCCCCTTAAGACTCAACACACCTTCACTTTCCACGTGGTGAAAACAGGTAAGCCCTTCACGTGGCCCTTCATTTTTCCAACTTTTATTTGGACTAAAATTTTTTTAAAATTTTAAAAAAATTTTTTTTTTTTTGCAAAAAACTTGCAAAAATTGCAAACTTTTTTCTCCTTCTTCCGCTTCTTCCGCTCGTTGCTTGTTCATTTATTTATAGAAAATGTCCTGAGCTCAGTTTGGCTTTTTCTACTGGAAAATATATAACAGAGAGAGCTCTACTCTGACCCACTTATCGATTTGCACCGGTAAAAGAAAAATACTGTGTAAAAGCAGAACTGCAACAAGCCGCTATAAACAAGTCTTATGGAAATGAAAAATCGACTAGATGCATTTTTCATTACTCCACGCTCGCTCGGTGTGAAACAAACAGGAAATGCCTGGATAAATTCAATTATTCAACACTAAAACTAAAACCAGCAGCAATTTGTCCATCAGCGAGCATTGTGTTTTCCTTTTCTTCCTTTCTCTCGTAAAATAACTACTGTTCCGCCTTTTCGCTCTACCACACGGGTACTCGGGTCTACAGCCTGTTGTCATAGCGATGAGTTTCATTAGCTCGGGTTATTGTTACAACGAGGCAAGAATGTAAGCCCTTTTATGTCCCACTTATATAGTACCGTAATGGTTTACCTGTCACTTTGATCCAGTTTATGAGAGACCAACATTTTTAGGTTTTGCTTCGTCTCTATTTAAAACTAATCGTTATTTACTTTGTGTTGTTTCTATTAGCTCGAGTGCGATAACGATTTTCCTTTTTGTCTCGATTAAAACGCCATTCACATTGGCCACAAATCGTCGTTTTAGTAATCGTAAAGGTCACAAATGCAAAGATTTTATTAAATCCTACGATTTAAAAGTGATCAACTGCATCAACATTTTTTTGGTTGTTTAATAAAAGTGGGAAAACGTCAACTTTTGTTTTGTGTTTTTTTTTTTTTTTTTAAAGTTCCAGAAGTTGAAGTTTTAAAAATTCCATCCAAAAAAATTAATAAATAATTTTTTTTAAAAAGGTTTTTTTATTTTTATTATGTATATCCGAAAACTGAATTGAGATAGCACAGCGGAAGCAGAAAGGGGTAATTAAGGCATTCCTTAATAATTTATGGATCTTCATTTCATTTTTTTGAAAAATCGATGAAAAATGTTGAATATGGGCATCAACCTAGTTTTAATAATGAATACAATTTTTAACCAAAAAGAAAATAAAGTTGAGAGCAATTTGTGAATGTATAAAAATTTCAACTGCATTCTCCGCTAAAAACGACCAAACTTTTTAGCTTTTAGCTCGCAATAAATTGTTTGAAAAAAGCGTCTATCTATCATTCAATTCCTCAAATAATTTATCACAACATACAAAAAAAACTTTTTTCATTCAGACCATAAATAAAATAACTTTAAACACATCCTTTAAAGCTAACAAAACAATAAAATAATAAAAAATTGTCACTTCACCTCTGTTTTCGGACACATCTTTGCGAACTAAATAAACAATCTCACAAAAACAAACAAGATTCTGAGACCTTTCGACCCACATGGTTAATAATGCAAGAATAAATGGGACAAAAAGAATAAAAATACAAATACAAACGCATCAGTGCGAGCAAACATGATAATGGCATTAGAGTTGCTGTTTACTATTTATAAGCTTCTTAACTGAAGGTAACACAATAGTCTATTTTTCCTGTTTGCTAATGAAAAGCAGGTTCCTGTGGAAAAAACCTTGAAGAAAAATACCCCGAAAATAAGTGTACACAAAAAAGCGATTATTTTACCAGTGCACAGCTATCTAAACGGTCTGTTTGTCTATAGGCTCGTACCAATTTGGTGCCAAACCCTTGCCAAAATTAAGCACGCTCAATATCTAATGGATGTTCCAAACTGCACAATAAAATTTGCACGATAGGAACATTTCTGTCAACGTCAATGTGATTCCACAGGCTCTCACTAATCAATTTATTCTTGTTTTCAACTTATCTGGAGGTGTATTGAGTTTTTGTACAATTTTATGAAATGATGATGATTCCAAATTGGGTCTTTTAGCTTTAAACGTCTCAAATTACCAGTGGTATTTTTTTTAACCAAAGTTGACACTTGATCTGCCACATTTGTATCAGTGATATTTTCACTGCGAAACCTGATAACTAGAAAATAAGGACAATTTATAAATGTTAAAGGGTAACTAGGACGCCCAAAGACGTTCCAAATTAATCATCAAGGTCAATCTTCTCTATACTATAATTTGTTTTTGCAAAGAAAAAAAAGACTAACTCTAATTGGTACATCTCAGGTTTCAAAAACAGCAATTTCCTTTAATATATATATCTTAATTTCACTAAAAATCGTTCTGAACTTTTCTAATCAGGCATTTCTTTCCAATTAACCAACTGAATGCATAGATTCTCTTCGCTTTTGTGACAGAAAATGGCATAAATTCATTTTATCTTTGATTATTTATTCCCGCAGTTGCTGACTTTGCCCAGCAATTGGCCACAATCCATGAACAACAGGCAGAAGAATTACAGCGTCTTGTAGAGACATTCCGCAAACGCAATGCTGAACTCAGGCGTGAGAAACCGTTGTACCAAAACAACTTATTCGCAAGTTGGGAGACATTTCTTCAGGAAGTGGAAGTCGACTCACAGATCCACAGTGATATTGCAAGCACTTTAGGTCGACAAGTTAGTATACCTCTTCTGGAAAGGACGTTTCACCGGAAAGTACAATCTCGCAAAGTTTTCTCTCATAGAGAAAACTACGAAGCAATACTCAACAAGACAGAAGAACTTCTAAACAAAGTAAGAACAGAAAGAAAGCGGTTGTTGGGAATTTTAACATAGAAAAGAAAAGCGGCATTCGAAATGCCGTTTAGTCTAAATTACTTTATGAATGCGTCTACTTTTCGAATGCAGCTAATGTTTATTGCTGATTTTGGTACTTCCTAACATAATTGTAAAATGCATAGTAAGTTTTAGTAAGAGTTTCCACACTGCAGGGTTTTTCGAAAATAAAATCAAAGGATTTGTTTGCATTGTGCGGTTTATTCTGCCCGGCATTTCCCTAGGTTGCCTAACATATCACTACGGCTTTGCTACTTAGTACGAGAGGCCCAACTACTACCTTATACATAAGTATTTTAAAGCTGAGTAATTTGACAAGTGATGACGTGAAAACACATATCTCGGAGCCAAATGAGCCACAAAGTACAAAAGATAAAGAAGACATTCTTGAAGGCACAGATTTAATGCATAGATTAAACTTGGTTAATGTTGTAGCAGCGAACTTGCTGTTCGTATGCTGAAAATGCTGAAATATTATTCAGCATTTTGGATATGAAAAAGAAAGTACACTTGGCTATCCAAAGTTGTCACTTGACCACCTAATGACATCAACGCAAGATAACATGCCATCCACGTATGTTTTAGTCGTTTTTCGTGTGTACTTTAATGGGCAAACAAAGTGTATTTAAATTGGGATTCTTTGATGCCACTGGAAAACAAAACCACTCACATTATTTTAAAACCACTCCCAATAGATAATTTTTTAGATTTGGATAAAGTTTAGACATGCAAATGTATGGTAAATGTGAAATTTGAGGAGTAAAGATTTATTGAAAAGAAAATGAATGTTGATACATGTTTATTTAGTAGATTAAATTTCTGGTTCATTAAAAAAGATAGTTTGAGAAGAACATTAAAAAGCTGTGTTCAGCTTCCACCTTGAAAGTACAGTCCTATTAATGTGAGTTACAACTTGGTCATAATGCTCCTGAAAAGCAACACCACTTTCAATTTGGAACCTCCATTACAACCTATAAGACTGGACAACAACAACTACTAAATACAATTTACCACTTCAAGATTTTTTTCTAGGCAAATAAAATAAATTAGTCTTACTACGCAGAGTATTATTACGGATTAAATGTAAATTTACTCTAAGTAAAAAAACATTGATTTCAACATGTAACCAACCATGTAATTGCTAATACAATAACACCTGCATTTAAAGCAAAGTTAATTATTGATACAGCACAATGTACAGGTGCTCTCCCTCAAGAGCACAGGCAAAATTCAGGGACCAAACCACTTCAATGTATACTAATACTAATTGAACTCGGTACGCTTAGTCGACAAACGCTAAGACGATGCCACTTAGTCAACACTGCTTAGTTGACGGGGTCGCTTAGTCGAAGGTTTTTCTTTTTTATAATAAATATTAAAAAAAACTACGTTTTTTTGTGTAAAAACTTTTATTTTGCCACTAAATAAACGGAAATCTCCAAAGGAGACATCATGTTAGTGTTACCGATATTATAACGAAAACCTTGAAATTAGGTAGATGGCAGATCGGCATTCATTCAAAAAAAAGCTAAAAGCTTAATGTAGTTTATTTTCATTTAGTACGCTGGTATTACACTCTGCGCCCGGTATCTTGATGTTGAATTCAAACGCTAAATTCTATTTTTTTAGCGCACAAACCAGAATTTTTCCTGGAAATAAAAAAAAAAAATAAGATAAAATTTAAATGTTTTTAAAAGTACCGGCAACACGTGACAGTGAGCGGGGCAGTAATTGCCGGTTTCCTTAACATGATGTTTATTACGTACCGTATCGTTCAATTGTCGTGTTTGAACAGTTTGTCAGACTCATATTTCATTTGATATTACGTTTGGTTAGGGTTATTTAAATTTGTCTTGCATTTGGTTTTACTTTTCACTTGGTTTTGTGTCCGTTAACAGTGCCACAAACAAATCTTTGAAAAAACTAATCAAATTTTAAATATTTTTTAAAATTTTAGAGTTTAAATTGCTGCCTTTCAATGGTCTTTCATGACTAAAGTTCTTCAAAATTGAAGAGATTGCAAAATGAAGATCTAAAGTTTAAACAAAAATTGTAATTTGATTTTTATTTCAAATTTACTGCAAAATTGGTTATTTGAATGCTCTGAAACGCAAATTTTTCAGATGCCTCCCCCCAGACCCCACCTAAAAATTTACCTAGGAACGGCCCTGACACGAACACACAAAAGTATAAAATTGTTGATTTCACACGAGTAAATCGTACCATTACTATTATTATTTCCAAAAATTATGTATGTATTACATTTACGTGTTTTCAGACAAGGATTTTTCAGTTTGATTTTGGCGCAGACTATAGTAACGGGGTGACGCAACCACAAGTTAAAACATACGGTCAAGTTAAATAAATAAAAGTCTTTAATAATGTACGTCGACTAAGTGACCAAAGCTCGTAGTGATCTTCATCGTCCCAACCTGCTACCAGGCACTTTACCACAAAACCTCAGATCAATTTTGATCCCCTCCCTAAAAGGGTTTTTATTTATTTTTTGGGAGAGAAACAGATTTATCCTAACAACATTACAACAATTAATAAAAAAACATAAAAGTTGTGATTACTTTTTACTTCACCCTTAAGCTTTCATTTATATATTTACACCGAAGAACAACAAAGGAAATTCACTTACTAAATCATTATACAGTAATAGTCAATAGACCAGCTGCCACAAACTCTTGGTCTAACCATATCTTTCAATAAAAAAGTTCTAAATATTTAATAATTGTAAATACACGAACCATGTCACTGACCCTCGATCTAACTCATAAGACAGTCAGTTTGAATTTGGTTGTAAAAACCAAAACCAGGCCTAAACCACCAGTTTTAATTTCTGATTTACGCAGTTTCTGGTGAAGTTTTATAGCTAGTTGTGGTGTCCATTCTGTTTACAGAACCACTCGGAGTACCTATTCAATAAAGAATTAACGCAACACAAGAATTAGCACTACCTGTTAACACGAGTTGGCGTTCTTGGATGCATAACTCGTGTTAGAAGCTAGCTTACGTATTAATGAGATTCTCGTGTCCACAAATTACCTGGAAACACATTGAAACTCGTAGCACGACCTTAAGACGATCTTCTAGAGGTCGTGCTATTTTTGCCACGTGACAAGCGTAAAAACGAGATTTTACTCGACAAAATACACAGTGCCATTTAAAATTTAAATCCTATTTAAGTTATTAACATTTCGTATTTTTTTAATTTCTTTTCAGTGCTACAGAGATTATTCGGACGCTGTTCAGAAATTGTTAGCCGATCAATCCAGTGGCAATGTAGCAACCTATTACACTAGTCACAACGCGTACGTGCAACAGCTGCACGCTTCAAACGCAATGATAGACGAATATCATTGTCACATTTTGCCTCAACTTTTAAACGTTTGATATTTTTTCTCTCTTCCGCTTAACATCGTACGCAACAAATGCTAATTTCAAACATGTTTTATAGGAATTGGAAGATATTTATTTGGACCTGAGTGCTACAGTTAGCAAATCCATCACCGACTGTGCCGATATTATAGCCGCTAAGGCCCACGAACAAACAGACCGATATGAAAATTTAGGTCTGCTGGCGAAAAATGTTGTGGCTCGCGCAGACCTCAGCAACTATATTAAATCTTTGGGAGTTGAAAAAGCACCGCAGGATTACTGCCACCATGATTTCACACCGCCTCACTTTGAAGCTGATGCTGTAAATATTCAAGTAAGTTGAAATATAATTTAAACATTTGTCTGTTCTATGAATGTCGGTGCTGCCAGATGATTAAATCGTCCATTTCGTACGAATGGGCTTTTCCAAGCTCCTTAAATAGTTGATCTAAACTGTTTTGGCATTTCTGCAAACTCTAAATTGTCGTGCTGGTACCACCGAGTCAAGATTAAATTTTAAAGTTAATAGCCACTATCGCCAATCAATGTTGCGATCGACATTTTACTCATCCACTGCGACAATACAACCAGGCCCACATGATTCAAAAATATATTTCACAATTTAGTTTTAGATTTGCCCGACTAACGACTAATGTATTCCAAAATGTACAGCACTGCGCAAAATTTAAGTATATTAAATAATGCATTTCATAATACAGTTTATGAAATGTATTTTGACAATGCATTATTTAATATTGTGCTATGCATTTCATAATACGTTTTACAAAATGTAGGATTATTTACAAAATGCATCCTCAAGCGTGTTGTGAAACTTAATGCATTGAAATATAATTGCAATGTATTTTTGAACCAAATGCGGGGGCCTTTTGAAACGTGAGGTGGGGGGCCCAAACCAGTCACAAATTCCTGTAGGAGTATGATCCATGAATGCCCAAAGCATAAATTTTGTTTCACAATTCCTTATTTATATCTTATAAAAATAACTCTAATTATCCACTTCTAGTTTTTTTGTTTCTAACTCGAGAATCCCTAGAGTTTGGAAGCCCCCTTGGGCTGAGGGCCCGAGCCAAGTGACTCTGCTAGCGTCCTCCTCTCTAACTGGGCTGCCTGCAACTAATGTCAGCATAATCTTAGTGCAAAGATTTAAATAAACGTGTTGAGCGATTGTGGCTGTAGTTGCGGGTTGCCACCACCAGGGTTTGCCCGCGAGCAGAGCCTGAAGCTAAACCTGCCAGAAATCGAACGCTCTTCTTAGCATTACTCGAGACAGTTCTTGAGGCTTACACATTTTTATCTTTTTTAGGACTCGATTTTTATTCAATCTACAGTGAAAATTTTCTTATTTTATGACATTGAAAGACACCCACGAGTATTAGTTGCAAATGTGCATAAATTGAGTTTCCTCTATCGAATTAATGGACGTTTTGTTACTCAATCATATCCTATAACCAAATAATGAGTTGAGTGTTTTGCAGGTTGATATGAGTAAATTACTGAATAACAAACGCTGATGTTGTCAACAGCAGCTGATGCTCAGTAATAACTATAAATATCAAGCAAAAACTGCACTACCGAAAACTTGACAAAACCGTATACGAATGATAGATAACAGACAAATAAAAGAGACAATAAAAAAGAAGTAAAAACTCAACCCCCAATCTCCCTCTTGTGTCCAAATTTTGAACCAGAAGATATTTTTAGTTAGACGAATGACTGGACATGCTCTTTATTTTAGCACGACTAACAATAATCCAAGAAAAACAGATGTCGACATAAATTGTGAAATAAAAGATGTCTATACGGTGTAAACGTTAGTATTCCCACTACAAAAAAACGCCTTTGTAATAATAATAATAATAATAATAATAATAATAGTAGTAATGGTAATAATAGCGATGATAATATATTATTTCCACTTTAAGCAGCTTAAGCCTGCACGGAGAGAAACTTTTGGCTTGTTTATGTCATTTAGATCGTTTAGATGAGAGTAATTCGTTAATAGAAGTGCAAATGTCTTGTTTTGCATGTATAACAGGCAGTTAAATGACTTCGTATACACACACTTAAGACCTTTAAATAAAAGCCAGCATGGGGGATAAATGTAAACGTGCTAAAAAGCGTGTTCAGCTCGCTGCTCTTCTAAAAATTCGTGCGTACTAAAAGATGACAAATTCAAGTTGATTTTGGAAACTGAGTTATGAAATAGTTTCTACTCGTCCACTCGTGACCACAAAATCAAAGACCGCAAAGAAAGAAATAAACAAACGCCGGATTCCAGTGGGACTCATCCAAAAACTCGTTTAGTTCCACCGAAGCACGAAGTCCTCAGCATCCCGAGAGATAACCAGAGAGATAGAGTATTAAAGGATAGAGTTTACTGCCCAAGTTATAATACAAAATTAAAACTATTTGCAAATTCTTCCCTATTGCAGACGATTGATTGATTGATTGATTGATTTCACTCATCCAATGTCCATCACGCCTTGTTATGAACTTGATTTAACTTCCGGGTGATGTTAAAAGCAAAATCGGAAGCTCTTTCTATAAAAGTCCTCCGAACTCGCGTAACTTATTTACCGCGTTGATCTAAGAAATTGAACCAAATCGATCGTCCCAGCGCGCCCATCTCGCCTTTAAGGCTTTATTGGCCGCATTGCGTGTTTATAAAAATATCTATTAACACTTTCTAATTTAATTTAGGACTCTGAAATTATCCCATCTTTCTCGAACGAGGTGTTGATCGATAAAAGTAACATGGCAACAAGTCGTTCTCTCTATGATGCATTACGTAAAGAAATGACCGAATTACACGTGACGATAAGACAGTTGCAAGACTCCTTGGATTCGACTTTACGTATTCAGCAAAGGTAGAGAAAATATGGGAATTTGGTTGCAACACTTGAAAAGAAGAGAAAATTGAATTTCTAAACAAAAAATTCTGAAAAATCATTAAATTTTAGTGTTTTAGAGATTTATTTTTCGAGGTTAAATTTGTGACAAACAAGTGGATTAAGTATTAATGTAGAGATGACGTCAGATGGATTATTTGTTGCAACCAAAAGCATGCGCAAGCAGTCGTCTCGAGTGCAAAGAAATAACACGTAGGTTTTGCTTGCAGGAGCGTGGAGAGTAATTTATTTAATAAAGCTAATGAGTTGCAAGAGGATATCAGCTTGAAACAATTCGATTTCCGAGTGAAACAAATCCACCTGGCTGCTGTGCGCGCTCAGGTAAGTTTATAAATATTGCAATGTAAAAATTAATCCTTTTCACTAGTTTTTGAAAAGCAATTGCAATGTAAATGCTTCCTCTGTGGGCGTCACGCTATCCAGGAAAGCGCTACCAGGCGGAGCTTTTGTTCTTTCTCTCTTTCTCTCTTTCTCTCCAACTTGTGCTTAACCTTTGACATTTCCGCTGCATATCTTTTAGCGAGATTAAATAATTAATCCGCTATAAAAATTAACTATGCTCTTTACGGAATTATTTAGTTTATTTAATTTTTTTTTTTTAAATTCAAAAATCATAAGATTGATGTCCAGATAAGATTTTAAAACAAAGTACAAAAAAAGAAACTTTTATTTCGATTTATTTAATTAATAAATGGAATTTGCATGTGATAAAAATACAAAATAAAAAAACTTCTAATTAAAAAATCTTAGCTTATGCACGTCAATCTACTTAAATAAAGACAAATCACCGTTTCTATAAATTGTTTTCATTGCAAAACTTTCAAAATTTTCAAATTTATCGAGAAAAAAAATTTAAAAAAAAAAAAAAAAATTAAATTAAATTAAATTAAAAATGAATGAAATGTAATTTTCAATTGCACTGTGGGTTGAAATAAAAATGACAGTCTGTGAAGATCTCCGACCTCGTCTTCACCCTGTGCAGCCCAAACGTCAGAGGGAAGTATGGTTGGATGCGATAGCAAAGTTCCAACCCATGTCCCCTCGACTGCTCTTGTGGTGGCTGTCTCCCGATCAATCGTCGGCAGGCGTTGAGAGCGCGCTTCAGTGACGTACATTCTGTATCAGGTGGAGTTGCTCGGAGCTAAATTGGACGACAGAAGCGATGCCAGCAATGGCAGAGACAGGAAAATGTCATCGTCCAGCACGGGCAGCATGAAGAGTAAGTGGCTTAAGGCATTTAAGAGTCTTAAGACTGGCGGTGGAGATGCCAGTGGCAGCAAGTAAGTTGTGAAAACTTCATTTCGTTTATCACCTTCTACAATGTCAACCGGAATTTGGCAGGAAAAACGACCGTAAGGAGAGCAGAGCTGATGGATCGCCCATTTCGCCAGGTGAGAACATGCACCTGTTCGTCGAGTACACGTTCAAGAAAATCGCAGCTTGTGACGTCTGCAATGAAATCCTTCGAGGTAAATCATTTATCGACTCAAAACCACATTCCACCTGTAAATACTGTCACGTTTTCAGGTCATACTCGTCAAGGTATGAGGTGCAAATTGTGTAAATACAATTCGCACGTTGATTGTCAGGCAGGAGCCGGCAAGTGCAATGTAAGTGATCAAACAAATTTTACACACGTTACACCAAAAATACTTAGAACTCGAGCGTGCTTTTGTTATTCTAGAATAAATCAATTATTTTGTTACTATTTGTGGGTTGTCGATTTTAACGGCGCCGTCATGTGTAGCGTTGGCAACAATGGAATAATAAGATTTTTTTTTGCATATTGCAACGAGAGTTTTTTAACAGACTAGATAAAAAGATTGCGAAATCTAATTAATAAAAGTGAATTGGAAATTGATTTTTCAATAAACGAAAGGTTAAAAACCTCGAAATAGTTTGGCCGACCACTAAAAATAGTCGTAGCATTCCATTAAAATAAACTGGCGTGGATCAGCACTCCAAGAATTATTATTATTAAATAATAATAGATCGCATAACTATTGAAAACCCCCTTAAATTATTAAGCAGTTTGAAGGGCACAACTAAAGTCACTATAAAGTATAAAATTATTATTCAAATTGCATCAATGAGCAGCAACTGATTAATAAGTACATAAATTGAAATGCAAACTTGTCAATTGCAGCCCAAATCTCGATTCTTACGCCGACAGAAGTCTGCATCCGAGATAGAGACCGCACGCGCATCTATTGCCGTCCCACCAGAGGAGCAGAGTATGTACTTAATGATGGGTCGAAGCCGTGGTCCTTTAACTCGATTACCGAAGACGCCCCCTTAGACCATCCAGTTAAAACAAAATAATAATAATAATTAAAAAACATCTTTTTTTTTTTTTTTGAAAAAAAAATATAATTCCCTTCAATTCAAGGTGTGGTGGGAAAGGTGCAAAATTTTTTTTATTTTTTTTTTTAAATTAATTAATTAATTAATTAATTAATTAAATCATAATTCTAATGGGGATGCAATATAATTCCTTGAAATCATATTGACAAATCTAACGTGCATGCCACACGGGTCCTCGTTGCAGAGCCAGAGCGCGTGGATCCCGTGTACCAACTCTTGAAGCAAGCGGGAGATTTGAGCGGCAAACGCGGCCCTAATCCTGCAGACAGCCTAAATTCCTTGTCCCACAAAAGGAGTTCGACCCGAGCCCCCTCAACTTCCCTGACAGTAACACCGCACGTTCCGCCTTCCTCCATCTCAGGTGCGTGTACAGGGTACATTTTCCATACCTTGAATTGATTTTCGATCAATTTATCGATTGGTTGTACTATTTTTGTTTTGCTTGTAATATGATGTAAGTTTCTTTCGTTTCATTTTCTTTTTCTTCTTCTTTGACCTTTTCTTTCTTTCTTTGTTTCACTGTAGATGTCATTAAATGTTGATTTTTTTCTTTTCTTTTCTCAATTTCTTTTTCTTTTTTTTTTTTTGTCAATGCTTTTATCTTTCCTTTTTTTTTCTCACGTAATTTGTTTATTTTTTTGTCTCTGAATGCATTCGAAAAGTAAATGACAAACTTTCAACATATACTGCTGAATTGTTATAATGGAAGAAACGTACAATATTGTTGATAAGCAATTCGAGAAGAAAGCTGAAGATCGGGGATTGTTTGTCTTTTACTTAATATTATTGTTTCGCACTAACAAGTGCGCTCTAAATTAAATTATGTTTTATTATTACAACGAGCAATAATTACATCTTCCATGCAAACACTAATTCCACCCTTGTTTGTCGACGTCGAGAACTTGAATATTTAAGTTTCTGGTAAATCGCAAACTTCCTGCTAATGTTTTAGCCAAAAAAAATTACATTTTTGAAAGAAAATTAAAAAAAAAAAAAAAGAAGCAATTTACAACAGGAATCGTGTTAGTGATTCCTGTTAGCGCAAATTTACCGCCACAAGTAATTACATGATTAGTTCCACATGAAACACTACATCCGTGTAACAATTTTATAAGTGCATTCAATTTCCAAAACAAACTAATCTTTTCGATACAAAACATTACGTAAGGTTATATGGCAAGTCGCCAGTAAGAGAAAGCACTTTACAGAAAAGCAAACTTAGTAATAGAATCAACATTTACTGATGCTTTTCATATTGGATAGGTACCAAGTATGAATTGATCGATTTCCAATAACTTGACCAAAGAGAAAGAAAACTCGCAACAAATGTTTGTGACACATTTCTGCAAAACTAAACGCAAATTACAATTTTTAAATCAATTTCCACACAAAAATAAATCTAGATGCAGTATTATCAAGTACTTTTCGAATGTTATTTTTCTTCTGTCACGCTGGTGGGAATTCAGTCATCATTTTTGCTATTATCTCAGACCCTCATATATGGCGCCTTTCCTACGCTCGCTCTCAAAGTCAATCTGTCGATTCAGCTGATTCCAGTGGATCCAAGAGGAATTCACGTATGAAGTCTCTTTTTTTTTTTACGCTTATTTAATTTTTCATCATCATCATCATCATCATACCATCTCTCTTCATAGTTTTGGGGCTTTTATTCTTCTTGTAATTGCTTTCCGTAATTTCTGACCGTTAATTTCATTTATTTGCACGTGCCACTCAACTTAATTTTAAATCTTTACCATTAAAGTTTTATTTATTTAAATGCAATTTTAAAATATGATAATTTTAAAACATAACAAATGTCCCGTTTTGTATCAGCTCCTCACAGTCCTCAACGACAGAAATTGAATCTCCGAATGAAGTCACTATCGCTCGATAGTCCCGAATCAAACGAGTACGTACAGCGCGTCAGGCGCAGTCAACAACCGTCCAGTCTGGGCAGTTCGCATAGTCAATGTGAGTCCACCAACACAATGTCAAAGTGCACCAGTGTTAATCTTGTTGCGTTACAAGATCAACACTCGCAGCACTCCAACTTTAACGGACAAAAGCAGAACAGATTGAATTCTAAATTTAAAAAAAAATAAAGCCCCATAAAGATCAGGTAGATAATCATTTCGGTAAGGAAACTTTCACCCAATTTCCAGTCGGCTAGAAATCCAATACGTGCAGCCATATACCAAGAATACAAAAACACGCTTGCGAAAGTGTCTGGAGCTGTGGACTGTGGCCCCTAGAGTCATTTCCCCATTTTTAACCGAGAATACCAATTCCCGTTCTTGCAAAAGTTGTAGTGCTCAGCTCGGTCTGTCTAAATGTTGCTTCATGCACAAGTTCAAGCGTCGCTTGATTTGATTTAGACGTGCAGCGACGATGACAATTGAGCACGAATTTGGCAAAAGAGCAATAAAACGAGCCTAAGCAACTACAAATTGGATTTGCATTTAATTGGATAAACAGAACCGGTGTGTTTTTTTTTCTCGAGTTAAATGACCTGTTTATCAGGATCTTATAAAAGATTAAAAGTAAATTTATTCTCTTATCATTTACTTCAAAACACCACTTATTGATGCTTATCACGCACGTATGCCGCAATTCACGTTGCATTTTTGAGCGAAAATTACACCGGAAGTTTAGAGGAAGTTGGAGAAAAAATTCTCTTTGAATGTTTTCAGATAGTATCTGGTGGTGATAAAAAACGCTATTGGTAAAAATGAAAAAAAATCCATCGAAATTGCATATTAAATATTAATTTGAATTATGCTTGCTTGATTAAGGCTAGTGATAAGTAAAGTAATTGGCCTCTTGAAATAATAACAACAGTAAGAACATGATAACCTAAACATGTAATTATGTTTAGTCTTCATGAAACGTGCATGGTAACCAAGGCTGCAGTTTGAATTCTTTAACCTAAAGCAATGCTGGAAAGCCCACCAAATTAGGAGCAATAAACAGCGGCTGCACTTTGGGGACATCCTAGAGCGAGTCAAGATAGACAGGTTAAAGTTTATGTCATAAAGGTGACTGATACGTCACCAAAAAAACCGAAAAATGACAAAAACGTCACAAAAAACCGCAATGTGTTATAACTGATGTTTTGGTCATGTTTTAGGCACTTTTTGGTTTTCATTTCATAACGTTACTAAAAACACAAAAAAATGCCAAAAAGCTAAAAAATAATTAAATAACATATTGCTTTTTTTTGTTGCAATTTTGCTATTTGCGCACAACCCTAATAACGAGATGTCCAGATCCGCAAGAAGCTCTTTGAAAACTGTGTGTGGGTTGAGACTGAGGACTTTGGGGGGTCCGGGGTCACACCTAGTTTCCCCATTTGTCCAATATGTTCATTTATTTTTCAATTTCACACAAAACAGCAATTTTTTCCCCCCTTTTTTGTTATTTTCAAAATTCAATTTTGTTACCGCAGCACCTCAAAGCCCGGTACACAACCGTCGCCTGTTAGCCGCAAAAACACTTCGCATGAACTCCGTCGACCTTCCAGACGAAAATGAAAAGTCTTTCAGTTCAGCGTCCACCTCCCCATGTCCTTCACCCGTGAGTTTAATAATTGCTCGGCGGATTGGGAATGAGAAAAATCAATGAAATCAATATTTTGCAGAAACCTCACCGAATATTGCCAACCAACCTGTACGTTGTTCTTTACCATTTCCGAGCACGGCAATCGGATGAGTTAGACCTCAAGTGAGTTTTCCAATCGATAAACTATTTCCCTTTCAAACTTTGATTACTCCATCTTTTAAACCTTTGTTCGTCGAAACAATAGAGCCGGGGAGACAATCACAGTGACTGACACATCAGACCCCGATTGGTGGAAAGGCAAAGGGATAAGAAGAGGCGGATTCTTTCCATCCAAATACGTTGCAAAATTAAATTCCGGTGAAAGACCTCTTCAAGTCACTCACAATCTTCAAGTGAGCGATGGAGATAATGGACTTAAATTATTACGTGATCAGGTACGAATTTTCCTTAGTCGAGTGTTTGCTTTACACTTGGTTGACGATCTATTGATCAGCTATACTAGTGCTAGTGCTGTCTTAGCGGAAACTCTGTAAGACTAAAGCAAACAAAAAATAAACAAAGCAAAGCAAAGGTGAAAGGCCAGACAGCCAGAAAAATTTTATGCTACAATTGTGTTCAAATTGCCAGATTGCCACCCGCTTCTGGATTAATTGCAGCACGTCACTATCCATGTATCACACAAGTGAAAAGTTTGTAGTTAGATAAAAGAAGCTTCTGTAGACGAAGCAGGTCCATTTAAAGGGGGGGCTAGCGCAAGACCACTGGGATTGGGACCCCAGGCTAATGGAGCCACCGAGTTAAAAAAGAAAAAACTGGAAATGGATAATTTTTAAAATGTCAAAAGAAATCGAAGACTTGGCTGCAGTGTGAATAATAAACTATTATTTTCTGTTGGCTGCCTGGCAGGAATTTTCTTCCTGCACATCCAAGAAGCTGTGATTTCTGCACTTGCTTGAATCCGTCTTTCTTGTATCGCAAGCAGGCAAGAAAGATGCAAAAAGCAAAAAAACAAGCTTTTTTTCTAATGTCGCTTGCCAGTATGACCCAGCCTTGATCATCTGGCTCGATCTCTGCGCAATGTGGTCAGCGCTTATGGAAATTGGAAACCACCGCTCCTGTATCTGGTATATTGATGCCAAACTCAAACTGACAAATCCCAGTCTGCGCACTGACAAATGCAACAAATACACGATTTTTAGAAATAATAACACACTATTCTCTGATACAAAAAATAAACTTTAGTGTTTGAACTTGTCTTCAAGATACCGGACACAGTTAGCGGTAGTGGTTAGTTGCTTTTACGGCCACTGCCGTGTCAATATAACGATCCTCCTGCAGAGCAAAATAGAAAACAAAATTGAAGGCACGCATATTTTTTAGTACGTAAGCAAAGTGGTTTTGCGTGTTGTTCATTACGCATTAATGGTTAGAGCATCACACAACTCCGATTGGATATCGGCTATCTCAAACGTAAAAATCTAAAATTAGACCTTTCACTTTCCAAACTCCACCCCTCAGATAAATAATAACAGAAGAGATTCAACGCTTTTAATTTGAATAGAATTGTGTGGGTTTTGTTAATCTTTAGCATTATCATTCAAAACTTCGATTTTCTGTCACCGGTCAATCTAAACCCTAAAGTTCATTTTACGTATGTTTAAGAAAATTGGAAAAGATTTACAAATTTTGACATTTTGGACAGTTTAAGCAGCATCCTAAATTAAATATTCAACTGTTTCAATGTTTTAATGTTTCTCACAAGCTCAGGTTCCACAAGGAACCTTTCATAACCTGACGTGGCATAAGTAATGCACAAAGATTTTTGAATTAAATTTTGGAAACGTCACTTTTTTTTGTACAATTTCATTTTCTTGTTTACCGATCCGCTTTTCTTAAATTGAAAACATTTTTTTTATTGATTACAATTGTGTGTGCGTGCGTGTGATTTGATAACATGATTGTGATCTGGGGCGCAGAAATTGTAATTCAGTCAACGAATTCACTTTTTCTGCCCCAAGAAATATTCATTGAAAAATCCTTTTTCTACTCTAATTTTTACAACAACTCACGAATTGAATGAAATTAACGTTTTCCCATGAGAGACTTGATATCTATTGGTTATTTCACTATATTTGATGCCGTTGAAAACCATGCATATATTATATATGTACGGTATACCATATATATGCATGTATACGCAGTACACAAAAATTATTCAACCCTACTTAGTTTTTGAATTTTTAATATTTGAAATTTCATAGAAACTATTTTTCGTAAGTAAAATTGGTTTTAGGAGGATTTAAATGATTGTTAGAGCTATCATTTCGTTAAAAGTTTCTGGCAGATTAATGAATAGTTAAAGAGAAAAAAATTAAAAACTCCAAAAAGTGAATTTTACAATAGTCCTCGTAACTTGTGAACAGAATGAAATAAAATAAAAAACTAAACAGATTTGAGATCGTTTATATCTCAGGAAACTTTTCTAAATTGGATATATGAGCCTCCAAGACCCTCAAAAACAGTCAATGGAGCTGTGTAAAAGGGTTGAACAATATCTTTTTTCAAAAAAATCGTAGCGAGCACAATTATTGAGAAATGGAGACGGAACTTTAAGATTGAAGTTTATAACATCCTACAGTTACGACGCGAATCGTCAACAATTGCCTTTGCTTGGATTTTTGAAATTTCAAATATGTTTTCCAACAGAATTTATCTACAGTCTCACAAATCGAAATTTTTCAATATTTTATCAAGAAGCCCTGGGTGTGGCAATACATTTTATGTTCACTTTGACAGTATTTGTAATGAATTGACTGATCTAATCAGTTTAATCCACTCTTGTTTACAGATTGTGATTCAAATGGGCGAAGAACATGATGGAATGGTTCTTGTTCGAAGTGGAGACCGCCAGGGATTTTGTCCACTCAGATATCTTCAAGAATTGTAAAAAAAAAAAAGATAAAAAAAAAAAAAAAATGGCTGGGCCATAAATAGGTTAAACATTATTATGATTACTTATAAATTAATTAGTCATATACTAAAAAAAAAAAAATCTCTATTTATATCTTAAATTATATATTAAATGTAATTTCCAATATTTTATTCTTTAATGATGGTTATCGTTATATATTTAATTATTCTAAAAATCGTCAGAATTAGTGGTGATTAAATTAAAAATTAAATTTTAAGTTTAGTTACGGTATATTTTATTTTTTTATGTAGAATGTTTTAAAAAAAAAATTGTAATATATTTTGATCTTTAAGAATAATTTTTTGTAGTGTTATTATATGTAGTAAGTTGTGTTTTGTAGTAGTTGATGCCCTTAGCCCTAACAAACATGCAAAGAGCGAGCTGTACCTCCAAAATGGCCTTACTTCAAAATAATAATAATAATAAAGTATAATGATTATCTATGTTTGCATTGCAACAGCCACACACTTTAATAGATATGAATGTTGAATTAGATCATCAAAATAATTTAATTAAAAGTTACGGTGTTTTATGAATAATAAATAAAATAGTTTTAAATAACACCGGTTCGTAATCCGATTAATCGATTTAAATAATAAATGAATGATTACTCATACTTACATGCTGACGACCATTCGATTGCAGAACAGCACACAACTTATTCGGAAAAATACGCCCGCCATCTTGCTGATGTCATAAGTACGTTATTTAAAACAAATATGGAAGCCGAGATTTAAACAAACAAAATAAATTTTAAAAATGCAACAAATCTATTATACGCAATATAAATTGCCAAAAAACTGCCATTTTATTCAAGTTTTTTTAAATTTATTTTTAAAGCAACATACAAATTACAAAACTAGCAAGACCGCTAGATAGATTGTTCATAACATTATTATTTTATTATTGATGTACGCAGCAATTTATCTAATATAAATTATTACAATTGCTCATACCTATGTACATTTTGTTTTGTCATACCGGAAATACTTTTATTTAGGATATATAATTTCAAATATTTTATCAATAACAATAAATATTACTACAAAAGCGTCATCTATTGCCAAAAAGGGCTGGACGGCTCAGCAGCCGGTAACCTGGATGCTGGGGAGTATCTGTGATGAACATTCTTCGTTTACTAATTGTGAACTGAGGGTTAAGCGAAGACCTTGAACCACTCCTTTACGCGACTCTCGTGTTCCTTTGCGCTCCAATGGTCTCAGTAAAGCTGGCAGGAGAAATTTACTGTCTTTACCAGTAGATGTGGGTAAACTATAAAATAAAAATAAAATGAAAAAATGATAAAAATCGAAACATTAAAAGCATGTAGTTCACTTCAAATTTCTCGTTGTTTCAAACTAACCAAAGTACACCGAGCCCGTTAGGTTAAACAGCTTTTAATGCTTTGAAACAATTATTTACTTGCATTCTTGGCTGCTATTAAAATGCCTCGCCACAAAAAGCGAGAAAAACTAACTCCATCACTCATAGATGGAGCACCGAGAGTATTTAAATTAATATTAATAGACACCTTGGTCGTTGTGTCTGGAGTTTTTCTTTCGATTGGTCGGTACACGACCACGTGCTCGTTCGAATTCGTCCTGGGGAGCCGACCTTACGACGTGCCCATTCCTGAATGGATTGCGTGAGGCTGGGAATGCGGCCCAGGAGTAAAACGAGGGCTCCAGCATCCAAGTTCTGTCAACACGTATACGTTTAGGGATTAAGATGAGCATTTCTAGAATAATTTTAATCATAATAACCTTAAGTGTAGTTGCCACTTCTTTCTGAGTACTCGTGCGAAAACACTGACCATTGATTTCTAATATCTGATCGCCTTGAAGAATGCGACCATTGTAATGTGCCACACTTCCGGGTTCCTTGACCAAGTTAGAATGCTCCGAATAAGTTTGTTATTATTTTACTGGAAAAGACTACTACAGTTTCAAATTACCACCCAAGTGATGAAAACACCGGATCCATTTCTAAAAAAAAAAAAATTTTAATTTTTTAAAAATAAAAATCGTTTCATTTTATTAATTAAAACGTACGTACTTTAGCCGTTGCATGAGACTAAGTCCAAGTTTCTCGTTGACTGCCGACTTGCGTAACTCAACCGTGACAATGCGTTTGGGTGCTGAAACAATTTAGAAAAAGCGATAGTCTTATCTTGGGCCAGCAGCGTCCATCCGTAAAAATATAATTACTTTCATCAAAAGTGAACATTGTGTCGGGATTTTCTCGCAAAACAACCAGACGCACAGGCGATGCGGCAGCGCGAAGAGCTTCAACGGCATCGCTTCTTGACAACTCCCTCAAAGTTTGATCATTGACCATGAGAATAATGTCGCCCCTTTTCAGCCGTCCATCTCTAAAAGCTACCCCATCGGGGTGCACTTCGTTCACGCACGTCGTTTCCTGAAATTATTAAAATCTCCTTGTACACCACACATCTGGAAAATCCGAGAATGCAAAATGCATAAAATAAAATCAGAAGAAATGATCAGAATTTTTCACCAAAACCAATATTTTTCTAGGTTTAGCATAAATGCAATTTGTACACTATCGATTTCCAATAATTCCGTCACGAATCAGCCGTTGTGTACTTACGAGGTAAGTATCCTGCCCTCCAACAACGCTAACGCCAAGTTCGTTTTTCCGGTCTTTTCTTAAAACTATTGTGGTTTCAATGAACTCTTCGATTTCACTCAAAGGAACTGCAATATTAATATTCAAAAATTAAATTAAACACAAAAGAAACCACCAGATTTAAACAAAAACTATATATATATAGAGTTGACTAATTTGTTTAATCAGTCAACAAAGCTGTAAATAAAGTCAATATCCGCCAGATACCAACTAGAGATTTTAATTAACGTGACTGTTAGTAATCTAACGCCACGAGAACGACTTGTAAACATATATGAATGAGGCTGAAATTGTATCCTTAATTAACAAGATGCTTTTATTACTTTCCAATGCACGAAGTTTCCTCAAACCAAAGAAATTATATTATTCAGCAAAAATAAAATAAAATGTGCAAATTAGAAAATTTTCAATTATTTTTAAAATAACAATAAAAATAAAAATTTTAATTTGCATTTATGATATTTTTTAGTTGCTTCAAAACTATGAAAATGGATATCTTACCGCTCAAACAGGATCCTTGTCTCAGCACCGGCGGTTTCGGCTCCTTCGTGCCGTCCATTTCGTTGCAAAACACTCATCATCTGAAATGAATCTCCAGGGTTATACTTTGATAAGTTTCACATGGATGACCCTTCTCGAGAAACGCAAAATTTGATTCCTTCCAAATGAAACCACGAGCATGCATTTGAAATCAGCATATCGTCGCCATGACAACACACCTTCGCATCCCTGCACACATTCTTTACCTCGAAAAAATGCACTTGCTGCTTACCAGTGTCGATTATGCACCGTCAACCGCCAGCCGGGATTTAAACCTTGTGAACCCTTGCCAAGTCGGGTGACTGGATGGACGAGATCAAACAAGCTGAGCACACTGGTTTCACCTAGTGGCCAGTACTGAAAACGTGTGCACGTTTCCAACAAATGAGAATAGGATGATCCGAGTGTGGGAGTTGAAACAACGTTACGTGCACAGCAAATAGCAAATTTCAAGCGTGCAACTGTTTCACCTTTGCAAACGACATTTCTACTAACCCATTTCTCTGCTCCGCGATAGAAGCACTGCACCTGCAAGCACTAATCAATGCGCTCATTATTCCCCACAATGTTCGCACCAGTTCCAAAATTACGTTTGCGTTTTAATTAAGTTTTGTACAAATTTTAATCGTTTTAAAAAAATTTATAGTAATGAATACTTCAATTTGTGCTTCTTCTAAGATAAAAATGGTTTATTAGTAGTGGATTTAAATCCAACCTGGTAGTTCTTCAAAAATCGATATTTATCTAATAATAATAATAATAATACACAGCTCGTGAACACACGCTGCTCCGATTGGTAATGTCATTTTGGTTGGAAAAAAGGGCGAAATGGCACGGTGAAATAGAAATACGACTTTTTTATTTTTATTTTTTTTTTATTTGTTTGGTGGAAAAATATTTTCCAAATCCCAAAGAACAAAAAAAAATCAATGAAATCGTAATAACATAGCTTAAACTTTTATTTATATATTTATTATTATTACATTTTTGTAAAACTCAAGTTCGTAAAGTTCTATTATTGCAAAATTATATTGGATTTTGTAGTTTAAAAGAAGAAAAAAAATCTTCAAAAACAAATAAAGTTTTATTAAATTTAGACATTTTTATTCACAACCAAAAGTGGCTTCAGCACTCCGATTGCACACTTCCCCAAGACTAAAACCACATAACCACATAATCCAACATGAAATCTGCTCAAGAGTTAAAATTTGTTTCAAAATTCTCGTTATTTCAAAGGTTAAGTGTCACGTCACTGCATTCCTTAACTATGTATATCTGATTCACATTATTCCATTACCTTTCACTTTACGAGCGTCTAAATTAAAAACAATTTACCTCTTCAACAGCACAGACCACACCATGATCGTTCGTCATATAATAATCAAGTTAATATTCCTACTTAAATTCACAATTCGGAGAAAACTAAAGCAAATCAATATTTCCATCTAAACAATCTCAACCTTTCTATTGAATCCATTAAAATTAAGAGCATTAAATAATGATAAAGTATATATACCGTACGCTTAAAATTCTTCCGAAAAACAAATTTATTTTTATTTAATTACCCTCTGAAAAGGAAACTGTAAGCGAATGAAACAGCATACGTTTTTTGAGCGAAATAAAAAACTTACTTGTTAATGTTACTTTAGTGACTTTTGTTTCATTACATCAAACCATTTACACGTGTATACGTGCAGACATGTATACACAGCTCCTGGAAACAGAAAAGATCCAATTACAATTGATTTCTAAAGGTCTCCAAAATTAATTATACTTAAATCAACAAAAATAAAATAATACTAATCAAAAAATATATATAAAATTTAATAAAAAAAAATCGCTCATGACTAACAACACGCTGTTAATTATTTACCTAATAATGCTCTTTAAATTAATGATTGCGGTATTTTTAATCCTCCAAGAACTCATCAATCCATTTTATTATGTTTAATTTAGGTGTTTATTGTCAAACTGCAAAAAAAAAAAAAAATTGCTGAATCGAGTAGGAGAAAAAAAAAACCCTCATTCAAATATAGTTCTTAAAAAACAAATCAATTATTGATCAGGTTTTATCTTGATGGCATTCTTTAGGCGCAATGGTTCTCTCTAATAAATTCAACTAGGGCGGAGGCGTCGGTTGCCAAGCAACTTAGATGAAGTTGTTCGCCCGTTCAAGGTAGCCATAGCAACCACTTGATGGGCAAAAGTAAAGAGTAGTTCAAGTAATGCCTAGAGACTTCCTACCCAACTCCCTAAACCAATTAAATAGGAGTAAAAAATCACGACCGATTTCAATTTACTTTTTAATAATCATTTATTTATTTATTTGCAAAAATTGTTAAATTGATTATAAATTTCATCTCCGTGTTAAAAATCGCACGATTAATTCCTCGAATAAATTTGTATTGAAAATAAATAATATCAGACATTACAATGTACATAAATAGATTTTATTGGTGCAAAAATAAAAGGCAGTTGCTCGAGGAGAATACAAATATTTGTATTCACTGCGTGAACTTTCGATGCATTCCCTTGAGGCACGCGCGGCACAAACAGTGAAATGTTAAGCAACATAACAACTTGAATGATAAACAAATAAAATAAATGATTTCAATTGAAATTCAAACATTGGTGGTATCTTTTGCCATCCGTTTTGTGCTTTTCACTTCGAATTCAAATCGGTTTAGGCTGATTGATTAAACAAAAACGTATGTTTGTTCCTAGTAAACACGTATTAATCACTTGACAAAGCAAGCAGAACGACCAACAAAGTCAAAGCCAGGAAATCTGGACATTTTTCAGCATACTTTATCATTCGCCCCCTTGAGCTTTGCTGCGTTACACAAACAAATTCAAGGAAACGTGGCGCAAATGACATTTTAACATATTTTTATTGCGATAGTTTTCCTCGCTGGATTGTTACACTGTGACCCAATACAAATAAAATAATATAAAAAATTTGAAATTGATCGACCATGTCGAGATTGTTGACAAATAAGGAGAAAATAGACAATTTTCCTTCATTTCAACGAGAATAAACAAAAATATTTGTCTAGAAACTTGAAATAATGAAAAATCAATAGAAATGCAAGTATTTTTTATTAACCCGCTTATAAACCGACCTCCAAACTGTGTCCCAAAATTCAAGCAAATTGTCCAGACTTGTAATCGAGTACTAAATTTTCGGGGCAAATTCTTACGACGTGTGGCACACGTTCCAAACTGTTTTATGGCGGAATAAAAATGCAGTGCAAAAATGCGAAATACTTCTCCCTAGTGTTAAATTACACCACAAAAGTGTAACAGACATCGCACTTTATAGTGCAAACTCCTCGGTGTAAACTTCTCCTTCGTGCAAATGAATTCCACTGCAAAGTAGCATGACTGCACAATCATTTTTCACCATTTTTACTACATTTGTGCTCACACCTTCAACTTAAACCTTTTAACACCTATCTCGCACCACTTAAAGCACCACAAAATGCAGTGTAACATCATGCTGTTACACCTTTTTACACCTCTTATATTTTTTTAATTATAAAACTTCCGCTTAACTAAAACTAAACAAACACATCAAATCCAATCTACTTCCCAAACCGTTGCTTTAACCGCTAATTGATTTTTACGATGCACAAAAACACCATCCAATACAATTAAACTAAAATCTCTAACCAAATACAACTTTATTTTTACTACAACTCCATTAAAGATAACATAATCACATAAACTATAAACTTGGGAACTGTACACTTGAAAAAATAAAAATAGGCCTGAATGTTTCTATTTATTTTTTAATTTTTTTTTTAAAATTTTTTTTTTAAAATAACCACCATCATGAATACCCTATCTACAAGACATGTGGTCAGTGTGAAGGCGGGATTCACAAGTTCGCCTCGCCTTTATTGGTTCTATTCCATTGAAGTGTTGCTTCAAGTATTTCTCAACCAGAGCCTTTGATCCCATCCACTAGAAACTCCATTCACCAAACACCATGTTAGTAGACAAGGAAGCACAAAGCATCTTAGTCAATTACCTCATTCTCATCGTGCTGCTTGCAATTCTTTGGATTCTATTCTTTGGTGTAAGTACGCTTTACGCACGACCTTCTTTCAGTCCTTTCTTTAAATAATTAAACACGAATTGATTATTAAACGTGGCAAGTGCATTATCGTGGACACTTTTTTCCACTCTCGTGTTGACATTAATCTCTATTTAATACCTCAAATTGGCTTTATTTTGATAAAACTGGCGCCTAGAGTGTGAAACAAACTCGTTAGGCCGTTGTATCAAATACCAGCGAAATAGTTTTTCTTTTCAGACGTTAAACCATAATTAATGATGATAAAAATTGCTGAACGGCCATTTAACCACCAGTAAACAACTTCAATAACATTTCTTATTAGAAAAATTCAATAACTTAGAAAACTTAGTTCTGTTCCTCGTGTCAACGTAATTATTTATTTCAGAATACTTTACCTGGCTGTTACGATAAAAAGAATTGTTCACAAGCTTATTCTGTAGCATAACTTTACCCAACCCTGCTATTGACCATAAATTGAAATTTAATATGTAAAATTGCAACAAAAATTTCCAAAATCCAAACAATTTCTATTGTAATTTCTTTTTTTACACTATGATTCAAATTCTAGAGATTGTTAAAATACCCCTTATTTCCACGTATAATGTATCATGACATCAGTTTCCACTATTTTAATTATAGATAAGACTAACTGCAAATAAAGCAATAAATCCCATTAAAATCAAAATAAATATTTAAAACAAACAACAACAACAAAGGAATGACGTAATTAGCTAAATATACTTCTCCATCACCTTGGCTTTAAATTTATAAGATCAACGACCAGAAAAAGTGCTCTGAACAGCAAGTATTCAATTCAATTTGCTTCATCCCTTTGTCCTTGTCAAATGTCACGCTCTTTTCGGGCTTTCAGGTGGTTAGTTATCACTTGGAACGTTGCCATTGGCTATTACACATCTAAAATTAGAATATTCCAACTTGGTAAAGAGCTTTTAAATTATCACACCGGTCCGAATAAACCCCCCTAGGCCCCAACAAACAATTGTCCTCTAACGTCCAATTTTAGACCTCCAATTTTTCATGCCACCATTCACCTACATCTTCAAATTCAATGTCAATGATCATCAAGTACAGAAACAAATACTAAAAATAGAGTTTTGGTCCAAAAAAATTTTCCCATTGGTCGTGACAGAGTTCAGTGAATGTGCCTCCACTCTGATTGGGCATCTAAAAAAATTTTTTTTTTCATCCCAAGATAAATATGTGGTGTAAGATATAAATAGTTGACTTTAGTTACCAACATATGAGATTAAAAACTCAGTGGTAGATCACTAAAAACTAGCATCAAAATGGATCAAACTGCTCAACTGATGATGGTCAATTATGCCATCCTGATCATTCTACTCCTAATCCTCTGGGCACTGTACTTGGGGGTGAGTTCATTTTGTAAACAATTAACCTTAACTTGTTTTCTGTTAACTATTTTTGGAGAGGGAAAAGGTATGTAATTTAATCAACATCATATGACTTTTCATTTTGCTCTTTAGATGTAAACTCAACAGCCCAATTTCAGTTATTTAAAAAAATAAGCAAAACACTTGAGAGTATCAGTAAGTATTTAATCTTCAACTGCCCCTCTTGTGTGCCCCCCTGCCATTCCTCAATCAGGAACACAAAGACATTTCCTGATTTATTTATTCAGTGATTTTTCAGTGTGACTAACTTTTTCAAATGCATGTCTGTGTTACTTTACTAAATAATAATAAAAACATAAAAATTTTATTTAAAAATTTTAAAAATTTAAATTTATTTTAATAAAAAATGTGTTTCTTTAAGATGTTATTTTTATTTTATCATAATGGCGGACGAAGAACCGTTGGCTATATTTGGCTTTCATTCCAGTACAAATCAGAATCTATTTTAAACGACCCACTCTGCATTTTCTTTTTATCGATCAAAAATTCACTTTCCTATATTGCCATGTATTACATTTTGTTATTGCTGTCTTGCTGATATAGAATTTATTTAAGAGCACCTTTTTCCAATAAAATCCAGGTAAAATTTGATATTTCCTATAAATAGTAAATTTAATTTCCTGACGTTTAAACTCAAATCCTTCCAACAAAATTAAAGTCCACTTGTACTTCCTCAATTTCATCCCTCTCTGCTGAATAATTCAACGGAAACACGTCGTTTTTAAATTGCAAAACCAAGTTTGCTTTGTAAGATGCAAAAATCTAATTAGCTGCAAGTAGCGAGCACAGCGCAGCTTTAAATGGCAAAAGTTATTCCGCCAAATTGACTTATTAATAAAAAAAATTGCATTGAATAGTAAATCCATCCGAAATAATCAATTCAAGCATAGTTTTTTCCAGAAAATCTATTTCTCTGTGCAATTAAGTAATAATTACCCAATGAAACATTAAACATTTGTCTTTTCCTTTGTAATTAAGTTCCATGGGTAATTAAAGCCAAAAATAAAAATAAACAAAATAAAATAATAAATTATTCTAATAATTCCTGCCAGTACCAGTTGGTTTGCATTATTCCAGGCGAATGGATGATCCTTTGTTTTCCACTTCATGCATTCCAATTTATCACAAAAAACTAATCTCAATCTTCAAATTTTGCAGGTGTAAATTGCATCATTGCATCATCAACACCACAATGGAGAAGGTCAATAACTTAATCATAATTAGAAGAAAAAAAAATCATAGATTTACACGACTAGAAAAATGATTAACTTCCGTTTCTATGCAGGTAAATTGTTTAATTAAAACCAGAAATTAACAAGCAAATCATGCAGCATTTTCAATTAAATATTCTGTCTTATTTTTAAAACAGATTCAAATATCACACGATTCAAACATGCAGAGTCTTCCAACAACACCCAGGCTATTTTAGGTTTCTGATAATAAATGTAGTAAAAAAGAAGAAGAAAAAAAAACCCGAAAACAAATTTTATTTATTTATTTAATGTAAATATGTTTCTTAGTCCCTTCTCTTATGTGATGTACAAGTCTTTGCAAAACATTCACATTACTATTTAAATAAATATGAAATATTTTTACCTTTGGCATTATTTTTCTTCTGCAAGTTGAATAACATCTAGAAAACTCACCGCTCCTTCTGTTATCGATTAAATAAAAAATTGTTGCAACAAATGGTGTTATCGAACCTCAGTTAAAATTTTTTTTTATTGGAATATTTCCAACATTTCTGTCAATAACAAATAAGGTAAATAAAGGCCTACATAGATCTCCATAGATTCTCACTTGGCCAGTCAATAGCCAATCAAAATGTCAGTTAAATTAAAATTTCCTTTCTGCGCAAGTGCGCAAACATGTGTATATTGATGTTTTTCAAGTTGCGCAATACGTTTCAGATGGAAAAAAAGAAAGACACAGCCAAAAGCATTGCAGGCTTGCTGCTCCCGGATGATTTATAAAAATGAAACTCGTGGTTACACATCGCTGGGCGCCAACAAAATTTTTCCACAACAAGATTGTTTTCTCCCTTTTATTTGATTTTTTTTTGGGTTCAATCTTCATCTCATTTTAATGGTTTATCAACAAGTATAAAGCTGAGCCCCACATGAAATATAAGTCGAATTTCGGCATAAAAATGTGCGAGGTAAGATAAGAGATAAAGATAGTGCTAGTTTTATGTTAGATAGTAAAAAAAAAAAAGGGCGAATACGAATAATTTCGTTGTGTGAATGTGCACCACACGCATCGTTGCGTGTTATTTGTTTTTGAATATGCAATTCGCAGTGCAAAATCACAATAGCCACGGCAAACGATAACTTCTAGCCGAGGTTGAAAGAGAAGCTTAGGTTTAGTCATCAGAGTGAAACGGCGGTTCCGGTCTGGCTTTAGCACTGTTGGGACACGATGTGACTTCACAAAAATGTCATCGTGCGCAGTTTTCAAGAAATCAAAATTTATCATTTTCAAGCTTAGTTGAAACGAGACAAAATCACAGACGATTCGGTGATGACTAGACCTAATAAGTTTCTTTTTCGACCTCGACTTCTAGCAACCCCATCTGCCGCCAAACACCTTAAACTCGCCTCCTTTGTTCCAATTGTGACAAAGCGAAAGAAAAAATAGCTCACCTAAAACAAACAATATTAGTGCTCATATCTCATTTCGCTTTTACTCGTTTATCACGATTTCCCATTGGCCATTATCACAATTTATGGCTATATAAACATGCCGTTTCTCAACCGATTAGTGATATAGCTTTCCATCTGCGCTGTGACTGGTAGTGTCCTGCGATGTATCGAAATTTCGATGCTACATCGATGTTTTTGACCGTCGATGTATCGATGTATCGATGTTTTAAATA
>JAQFXT010000301.1:0-47871 GCA_034683725.1 Strigamia crassipes
TTGTAAATTAGCCCTACATTGGTAACCAAAATAGCATTAGCCTTTCGTAAATTAGCGCTAAATACTGTTAGCGCTACATAGATTAGCTTTACATACAGCACCCCGTAAACAACAAACAATTTTATATTTTTGTATTTTTGTGTGCCAAACATAAAATTTAGTGTTCGAATCTGGCATCAAAATGACATTACCTCCTTTCAGTTTCTTTTCAATATTCAAAAACAGCCTTTCGCTAAAATCAATTTTCTTACGCCTACATATTTTGAATTAAATTTCCTCCAAACCAACTAGGTTGCGAATTTCATTGACAGCACCTGGAGTACGTACCTAGCGCTTTATTACTACAATGACCCCCTTAAAGCATAATCCCAAAACATCCATAGTCATGTCGGAATGAGCTTTAGCTTGATTTGAATGCAAATCATGTGTGATTAACAACTGCACCGAAATTCCAATAGATAAATTACGACAAAATTCATAATTCATTGAATTGAATTAAACAATCTCCAATTGCATTTCACATGGCAATTTGCCAGAAAGAAAAAAAATGGAAAAAAAAATTCATCAAAGAATTTCAAATTTAATTTTTATTTATTTTTTTTTATTTTTTTGATTGAAAATTCAAAATGGAAATTTTCCAAACTTTATGATTCTGTTTACAGAAAAATCAAAGTTCAGTCCTATTTGGAGTACACAAAGTTAAATGGATCAAACTGATTAATAATTTGTCTGTTTTTGTCAGCTTGGGAGACTTTTTACTACACTAACTTAATTCTATCTGTTTTTCCGAAACTTCGAAGTATCCAAAAGGTCAAACAGAAATTGTCACAACTTTTATCATTTTTTCTCAAATTCTTTAGAATGTAGTCAAATATAGTTAACGTTAGTCAAAGTTTGACAAATTTAGTCAAATTCAGTCAAATTCTTTCAAATTTAAGCAATTTTTTTTCAATTTTAATCAATTTTTTTTAAATTTAGTCAAATTTAGTCAAATTTAGACAAATTTAGTCAAATTTAGACAAATTTAGTAAAATTTAGTAAAATTTAGTAAAATTTAGTAAAAGTTTGACAAATTTAGTAAAAGTTTGACAAATTTAGTCAAAGTTTGACAAATTTAGTAAAATTTAGTAAAATTTAGTAAAATTTAGTCAAATTTAGTCAAATTTAGTCAAATTTAGTAAAATTTAGTAAAAGTTTGACAAATTTAGTAAAAGTTTGACAAATTTAGTCAAAGTTTGACAAATTTAGTAAAATTTAGTAAAATTTAGTCAAATTTAGTCAAATTTAGTCAAATTTAGTAAAATTTAGTCAAATTTAGTAAAAGTTTGACAAATTTAGTCAAAGTTTGACAAATTTAGTCAAATTTAGTTAAAGTTTGACAAATTTAGTCAAATTTAGTTACATTTTTCTAAATTTTTCTAAATTACGACAAATTTTCCTCACATTTTTCTCACATTTTCTAAATTTTTCTCTAATTTTCTTAAAAGTATTGAAATTCTGAAAAGTGTGATTTGAAATGGCGAATTAAAACTCAACCTGCAGCTAATTGTGATGATATTCTATTCCAGTGTCCTTGAAACCCAAATTGCGTGATGGCATTTATTCGGCATGACAAAAGGGCTAAAGGCAAACCGGCACGCCACTCCATCACATCACTGCACCACACGACCACTTCCGAATCCTCCACCATTTACTGTCTGTCAAATGCAAAAACCCAAAAGCTCCGAACAAACCCGACAAAAATCCACAAGGAAATGACTGTACAAACACAGTTAACCTTAAGCCGGACAATTAACAGAGTACGCGAACGACTTTATTTTCCTTACAAAAAATTCGTTTTTAGAACGTTATAGTATTATGACACTAGGTGCATTCAATGTCATATTGAAAAACCAATTCTCTCGAATCTCTCGATTTTCCCTGGCGGAAATGATGCAAAACGTGTCATTGTCAGCACTCATCTTTTTGTCGTGATCTTATCAGACAAAAAGATTTGTGCGGACCTAATTATTTGACAATTACTCAGCGTGCTCGGTATATTACTACTGAGAATCACACTCTTTTAACTTGGAAAAGGTAATGGTATTGTGGCAACGCGGAAATTCAACCAAAATCTCTCGAATCGCGAAGATTCAAGATGGCAACCAGAAATGCAAACAAAGGAACCACGTGGTCAAACCACTCGTGCGGGTATCGGTATCAGCCGATATTTGGTGTCAGTCAAAGTCTATTATAAAGCACCACTGAAAAATACATTACAGGGCCTTTCTCTCTGTTGAATCTTAAATGTTTGTTGCCAATGGCAAAGTAGACACGTGCCTAGAAGCCCCAAAACAGTGCAATACTTTACTGAAATAATCCATGCTGGATGATTCGAATTATCCGACAGTGCCCGAGAATTTGACTTTTGTGACATGCCATAAAAAGAAACAGCCAATCAGATCCCCAGATCTGGTCACACTCGCATTTCAGGGCATGCCTTCCATAGCGAGTAACCGTTGGCGACCGGGGGCTCCGTGCCATTTTTCCTGTTCTGCCCATGCTCCTGGAAACAGAATTTGAGCAGCTAAGTCCAAACGCGAGTAATGCTTGTTTCGTTACAAAATATAAACCTAACCTAACCTAACCCTTTCCTAGAAATGTAAATAAAAATTAAATTAAAAATACTCGTCCGAGTGCAGATGCAAATTCAGAATTAGTTTGGCGCGGAGCCTCCTGTCGCCAACCACGTCTTTTAACGCGGGGTAATACGGTAAGTTATTCGTCGAGCGGAGTTTGCGTAGAAATGCTATTATAGTCCCATGGTGGTAATCTTAGCTCTAATTATTTATCGAATGAAAGTTTAAGTTCCTTTCTGTTCCCAGCTTAATTATTAAAAGCCTATAGGAGCCATAAAGCACTTTCCATTAGAGAAAACATAAAAAATTCAGGACTGAGTCCTGTGACCTAAACCCTTTTCCTAACACTAATAAAAAAAAAATTTCACGGAAGAATAATTTTGCTATTTACAACCACAATGGGAACCAATTACGAATTCGTAAGCTTAACTTCATGTTTACATCCTTACGGTAATTACTAATTTACACATCGACTGACCTCAAAATGTCTACCAGAGAAACCGACTACAAAAACATGTGCGGCACTAAAAAACAACTTTCAGCAGTTAAAGTTTAGCCGATACACAAAATCCAGCTGCCAAAAGTGATTTAACCACAATAAGCGAATTTTGACGTCCAGAAAAACACGTAAAACTGTTGTTCAAATGTTCAAACTTGAAACTACCCTATTGTGGATAATGCGTTAAAGAATACGTAAAGGTGTTGGTACCCAAAACGTTTTCGACCATTGCTCGTCTTCCTCAGCGGGTTTTTTTTTAGTGTATGGGTTACAGATCACGATGACCCGGGAGTTTCTTCAATACGGGCTAGCCTGACCTAACCTTACCTCGCTAATAAGTCGCTCTCATCTCCCAGTTCCAGAAATCGGGACTGGTATCATTCGACTTAGCTCCTCGAGCTCTATCTGTAAACTAATTTTCGTCATTATCCGAAGCGGCGGCTAATCTAAAGTTCAGCGCGAGGACTTGTTATCACGATTACGATCCCCTCACCTCTTTCCACGTTCACTTTTCACGTTCGCTTTTCACCCCATCGCAATAGCGAATGAATGCTGCGCTAGTACCTAACCTAGGAAGGGAACAAGGGGATTTTATCGACGAACTTACTAGGCAGAAGCAGCCGATGGAGTGAGCGTAGCATTCCTTGATTTTCATTAGTTGGTCCTGGTTAAGAGTGGCGTCCAACGCGATGTCGTAGGTTAAACCCTCGTGCGGATCCACCAAGTGCACGCGCACACCTTGGTCCAAGAAATAGTGGCCGAGGCGCGGAAGCACAAACTTGTGTAAATACCCGCGTTCCGCTTCAAATTCTAATAAAAAATCAATCAATCAATCATTCAATCAATAAATAATTTTTGTTAATTTTTATATTAAAATTTTTTATATTTTTATTGTCCACTGACTCATCTCGTCTTGGCGTTCATCTCTTAAAAGATCTCTTATTTCCTCATTAAACGTATAAAAGAGTTCGTACGACTTCCGCTTTCATTATCTCCCGAACCCTAGATTATTGTTTTCTAACCATAAAAAAAGTAAATAAATAAATAAATAAATAAAAATTTGATACATTATTATTTTTTTTCTTCTTTTCTGGTCCGTCGTTGCCATGACAATAAAGAAGCTAAAAAGAAATTGAATTGTCCGAACAGTTCCGTCAATACTAACCTGTATATCAAAAGTCCAACTTTATTTAATAAACCAAGCGCCTCCTGATGCTAGAAATTTCAATAATTCAAAACAAAATGCATCAACTAAATTAAATTACCTCCTGGTGGTCATCCCACACCAAAACCTGCTCAATTTGCATTTAAAAACACAATAAATACAACACAAATAAACAAATAAATCATCCACACACAATGCCTTATCGAGCTACACAAATATCAAATATGAAATCGTCATCCGGGCACCTGCTGCACATCTGGATTATCTGGATACCCGAAAATAATATTTAAAAAAAAAAAAAAAAAAAACATTTATTCGCCGTTTTCGACGTTTACAACTCGAAATATCTATTGTATCGTAGCAACAGGCGAGTTTATCAACAAACTACGGCCGGATGTGCGGTCAGAGTGGAAATTATCGGCTAAAAAAGAGGCGAAAATGTATAGACACACGCAACACCGATCGCGATAATTAATCTTCATTTCGCGCCCGGTTCGACGCCGAATGCGAAACTTAATCGCGACGTTTAAAGCGAGAAATGTGGAAAGCCAAAGCGTCATTATGTTTGTGTATTTATACAACTTGCCTTTTCGGTTCGAGGCGATAAACACGCTCGCGATGCGTGTCGGCGGAATGATGGACTCATCGTTTAGATTTCCCCGTAGAACTGAGTGCACGGCGTCGGTGGTGTCGGCGAGTGGCGTATCCTCAGCCATATCCAAACACCAATGCCAACGAGCACGCAGCTAATACCGTTCGCGTCGTTTGAGTGTGTGCGGTGCGGTGCGGTCGATGCTCGCGCCCAGCAGCCGACGGTTGGGCCTTGTTCGCCGTTTTGTCGCCAGAGCGCGCCGGTGCGCTGCAAATTCAAATATACGTGAAAAATCGCCATTTTTTAGCTTTTATTTTTCGAATTTTTGCGTTGGGATATGGGATTAGGCTTACGTACAACATATTTGTGCATCTAGAATCAAATGGGATTGGTTTTTCGACTGGGAAAATAAAAATGCCAAATGAGTTGGGAATGGCGGATTGCAATTAATCATGAGCTTAGTCAACTTTTTTTTTATTTTATTTTTATTTTTTTTTATTTTTATAGAGCTTCCCTACCGTTTTCAACTATAAATCATAAAATTCCACCTTTTTTTTTTTCTATTAAATTTCCATTTTTTTGCACAAAAGTAATTACATATTTCTAATAAATCATAACAGTGAGTTCTAGTTCGATTTATTGCCACCAGGGCCAAATTAAACCACTCGATTGTTCAAATCACGTTTTAAATAATTGTTTTTTGAGGTTTTTAAACAAACAAAAAATAAGAAATTCAAATGAAAATCAGTCCTATTAATTCTGTGGTTAAATTTTGACAAAAATGGCTTATGAACCGCAAGCTAGGGCTCCGATTTACTACGGTCCGCCGCAGCAATATCAAGGCCCGCCGCAACAGCAGTACCAAGGCCCGCAACAATATTATGGCCCGCAGTCGTATTACGGGCCACCGCCACAGCAGCAACAGGGTCCCTACCCCCAACCTGCTTATTATTACCATCAACCTCAACCTCAGCCAACGGTTTTTGTGACTAGAACTGTACATGAGTAAGTTAGTTTGAACTTAATTTTAATAACTGACCGTTATTTTGTTGTTGTTCGCTCGTTATTGCGTGATAGAGAACGGGAGAAATCGTCGACCAATCCGATCGCGGCATGTCTGATGGGATGTCTAGCTGCACTCTGCTGTTGCTGTCTTCTGGAAACGGCCGCTTCCGGTGTCGACAACGACTGAGAAAATGCCAATTATAATTATGTTCGCGCACAGATTCAAATAAATCATGTACATTTTGCTTTAACGATTTTAAATAAATGTCGGCCAAATTTTGATTTATGGTTTTTGATGAAATTTGTCCCTAGTGACAATTTTTAGAAAAATTAACATTAATCCCTAGTGAGAGTTTTAAGAAAAATTCAAAAAAATTAATCCCTATAGAAACTTTTTTTAAATATTTTAAATGCAAACAAAATTAAAATTAACGGATTCTTTATTTAGTGTAAAAATTACCCACGTGTTGTTTATTTTGGTCGTTGCATGAAAGTTGTTGACGAATTATTGCTGCGCGGCGTAACAAACATGTCAATCCTCCCGCAGAGACTGCGAGTTGTGAAACCGGAAGTTGATTGTTATGATCGGCAATTTCCCGTTTGTTTATTTATTTTGATTAAGGCCTACATTTAGGAATATAAAACAGTTATAAAATTTTATTATGACACCCATAAGTGGGCATAAAGACTTGCGTCCACCACCGTATCAAGCGGAAGAGTACAATTCTTCCGCTGGACAGTGGTACTATCCATATCCACCCCACGGTATATACTGCGATCCACCCCCGTACGAAACGGAAGTGTATTCCACGCAGCAAGATTCCTACCCCACTGCTGCTAGACCATTATACTATACCTTGGACGACTCTACTTGGCACGTGGCGAGCCAACCGCGAGTGCAGACTACTTGTTGCGCAACTCCCATCAGGCAAAATACGAAAGTTAAAAATATAAATAATTTAAAAAAAAAATATACTTATACATTTTTCAGAGAACCTGTACATCCTGACAACAGTCTCTTAACCTGTTGCCTCTTTGCAACGTTGTCAATCGTATTATGTTGTTGTTGTTTTCCGAGATTTTTTTGATTCCGGTTTCCCCGTTATTTACAAATTGAGAGACAAGATGGCGCTTCATGAGCACGATTTCTTTTTAAATTTTTAATGTTAATTTCATTGTAAAAAGCTTTATTTTCCACAAACATTTGTTGCTACCATCTAGCGGTAAAAAATATAAACTGTTTACTATTTCGTTGTATAAAATTTAAAAAATAAATAAATAAATAAATAAATAAATAAATAAATAAATAAATAAATAATGTTTCGTGTGGGTTATTTAACCGTTTATTTCATTTAGGCACTTGAATGATTATAGAAGCTTCAAAAAATTCTAATATTTTTTTTTTCTTGTTGTTGTTTCAAATGTACAAAATATATATATAGAACGATAGATCCGATTTGCTAGCAACTGTCTCTAAACCACGGCGTTTGCGTCGAGCTGCCACGAGTGTTCAATTTTTCATTTGCTAATTTCTCGGCCGCATTTTTATCCATCGGTGAAATCACCATAAAGTTCGCACTAATGAATAGAGGAAAAGTAGCTTCTTCTTCCAAATTAAGGACATTGATTTCCTGGATTAAATAAAAAATAATTAACAGAAATAAATAAACTTTTTCGATGTCAATTACTTCATTTTTGGCCAAATGGACGTGTTTTATGCCAGTTGTCATCAGCAGTTTGGTCTGGCGGTGATCGTCTACTGAGGCCACTGTCACTCTGCAATTACAATGCAAATTAATTGATTTTAATTTCTTTTATTTTGTTATTTTCCAACCTATAAGCGATGTGCCGCTTCGTCGTTGGGCTCAGTGAGCTCTGGCTTACGCTATCATTTCTGTGGTTTCGCTTGAATTTAATAAGTCTTGGCGAAACAAACAGAAATTTAATTTCAATTTCGACATTTTAGTTATTTCACACCTTTTCTCGTATGTCACTAACAGGTCGAGACCGAAGTTAAACCCAGTCCACCGCCACAGATGCTAAAATTATATTTCAAAAATAAAGATTTGCTTGGTTTATTAAATAAAATTGTATTTATTTTATTACTAACGTAGCCATCGAGTAGTAAAACACGGCCACAACGAAAACACAACTTTCTGAAGACGTCTTCCGGAAGCTCTGTAGGTGTAGGCCTAAAATGGAGTAAATTTCACTTTTACATATTTTTTTACATATTAAATCATCTTTTTAGTTTACCCTTTATCTACTCCTTGGTCGATTCTTAGCATTCGAAACCACTGGTGGCGATAAATATTACTTAACCAGTCTGAAAAATAAAATAAAATTGGAAATATTTTAAAATATTGGATATTCCAGTACAGTTGTGAACGTTAGTGACGGCTTAACACACGCGACCACTAATTCACAAGTGTACTGGAACTCGGGTTTTACCATTTGGAATGATTTTGTCACGTTCTAACATCTCCACGTCGTAGTGATGATTTATTAAATGCTCAAGCCTTAACGCTTTGAACACCATTTCGTATTTTTGTCCATCGGAACTATTTAAATAGTAATTATCTTCATGCTCCATAAAAAAATTATGCGCTCTATCACTGCAATCGTCTTTGTTTCCGGTCCAGTTTTGATTTTCTTGTAAAAATACCCACTAAAAAAAATAAAATATAAATAAAAATTTACTCAAAAATTACCGATTTAGTCGCATACCGCTTTTAAAATAAAATATGTCGCAAATTCCGTTTGCATCACGAACAAATCCGGTGATTTCAGCAACGAAATCATCAACTCCTGGCTGAAAAATCAATAAAAATTGATTAATTATTAATTTTTTCAACTAAAAATACAAAAAATCCATACTTCACTTCCCGTAAATACTTCGGATGATCACAAACAACTCCAAGGAGATTCACCAACAACCAATTAAAACACGTTTTATGCAGATCTTTATACCCGTACTGACTCGTCGCGTAGTAATAATTGACAGCAGTCTGTACACTAAAAACATCATCACCATACAATGCGTCGATTAATCGAATTTCCCAACTAACTTGATCGTTTCTTTCATTATTTCCGCCGCCTGCGTCATAAGTGCATCCTATTAAGTAATCAAAACAAATAAATTAATTAATCCCAACTCTTTTGTAAAAAATCATCACCAGTTGAAACAAAACAGCTGCAGCTAATACGGAAACAACATTGGCCGGCTCGATTATTATTTCATCTTGATAAAAAGATCCAAAAACAAGATCCAAAGCTGGAAAAAATTTTTAAAAAAATTAAAAAATCTAAAATATCAAATCGAATTAAATCAACCTTTAATAGTGACATTTTCATCCGTAATTTCAATTTTAATAATCTCCTGGTCGCTTTCTTTCCACGCGCCACTGAACATACTCGCAAAGTAATGCGACTAAAAAAATTCAAAATTAATTTTAAAAAATTCACAATTTTCGATTTGTTTTTACCTGGCACAAATATACTTTATGTAATTTCCATTCCTTGTTGAGAGCTATAATAGTTACGTCACTATTTTGGCCTTCTTGATACAAAGCTTTGTAGATGTAATGAGTTGTTGTCATTAATTTTTTCCTTTAAATAGAAAATGAGGTCAGACACTATGGTTACTTTTCTTCCTGTTTGGCGGTTAACAAGCGCAATTTTATACCTTTTAGGCATGAATACACTGTTTAGACTGTCGTCGGATCCCGAGTTACTCTCGAGGTCGTCGTGTTTTCTTTTTCTCGACCACATTTTGACAGGAGACGAAATAGTCGACGCGAAATTCCCCATTTTCTGCTGTTTCGTCGCCTTCTTCCGAGACACGGGCCCCTACACGAACGAATTAATGCGGCGTTAATAGATGCGCAAACTGATTATTACTTACGGTTCAACTGCTTCAAATCAAATGGATCGAAAAATGAAACGAATGCACGAAAAACCAGAGTCAAATCATAGCGAACGACGTAAAATAATAAATGATTTTCAAATTTGCTACTTGTTCACCTCAATACAAGATGGCGTCGGTGACTAGGCGCAAATTATGTAATGTTGACCTTAAGAAATTTAGAAATTTCGTCGAATAAAATGAAACCAGAGACGTTTTTCTTTATTCATTCATTTATTAACATAATAACGGATTAATAAAGCACGGATTTGTACATTCGACTATTAATGAACTACCATTTGCTCGTCCATGGTTTTGGTCATCCATTCGGGCATGTTTTGCGAGATTTTTTCGATTATATTGTTCACTTGAAAACATAAATTCTGGATTTGTTTATCCCAAGTCGGCAGCAGTTCACGCGCTGTAAAAAAATTTTAAAAAGCGATTAAAATTGATTTTTTTTTCGTATTTAAGTTAAATTTACATTCGAAGTGGACTATGGAGTCGATTTGGTCGATGTATCCGTTCATGCGACTCTCGGTGATCATTTGCGACGCGATTTTTTCCGCTTTTGCGGGCGGAATTTCGAGCAAAGCGCCCAGTTCTTCAAACGTAATGTTGTTGTATAATTTACTAGCGGATAGTAAGTTATGCTCGATGACAGCACGATCTAGGATACTGGAACCGTCCGCAGTTGTAGCTTTTTGATGAGGTTGGAGCATTGAGGCAAATTCTTGTAATTCACTTTTACGAATGATTCGATCCAAATACATCTTCTCAAGTATGCCATACGCTGGCAGTTGTTGGCATCTTTCGTCTTTAAATAACGTTGCTAACATGCGAGACCTTTGCTGACCTAAACAATAGTTAATTTAAAATATTAATTTTTACATTTTATTTCATTTTTATTCCATTTTAACCTGCTGATGCAAGTATCGTGCAGATTAAAGCGTTTCTTAATGCTGTCATTCGTTCATCTTCATGAATTATACTTCGGTAAGATAATTCGTTGTATCTTTGTGCAGCTTCGATAAATTTCCTTCGATAATCCAACACCCGCGCATAGCAAACCTAAAAATACATTTTTAATATTTTTTTAAACAAATATTGTCAAAACAGTAAATCCTCTGGTTGTATATATTGATATTTATGTTGTTTGCACTAAAACCAATTTTGAAAAACCTATAAATTGCTGCTATCTCAAAATTATTCAAATATTTTCCTAAATTAATAATATTTATTGATTTAATTGATAATATTTGTAAATACTCACAAAAATGTGCAAATATTACCAATCAAATCAATAAATATTATTAATTTACTTGATAATATTTGTAAATACTCACAAAAATGTGCAAATATTACCAATTAAATCGATAAATATTATTAATTTACTTGATAATATTTGTAAATACTCACAAAAATGTGCAAATATTACCAATTAAATCGATAAATATTACCAATTAAATCGATAAATATTATTAATTTACAGAAATATTAGAATAATTTCAATTTAAATAACCAAAGAATTGCAAATTGCAAATTAACAAATTTTATCTTTCGTACTACTAAAGGATTTTCTCTACTTAGTAATTTACTTTGTAATAAATTTGCAATTGTTCGTTGGTGGTTTCTGCTTGCAAAAGTGACGCTCGGTTAATGTACGCTTCCGCTTGCACCGGATCGTCGTCTTCTAAGTACAGACGAGCAATTTTTAAATACGTTTCCAATTTATAATCGACCGAATAATGCCTGTAATAAAATTATTTAATTAGTGATTCAAATTTGATTATAAAATAACCGACTTTTGGCCAGTTTCCAACGGGATTCCAACAAGAACGTTCGCTGCATCTCGCCAATTTTGTTCCCGTTCGTAAATCTCAGCGAGATGCTGCCGAATGCTAGCGACCTAAAATATTTTTTCATTAATTAGTAAAAAACCAAACATTTATAATTAATATAATTTAACCTGTTCCTCGAACGAAATAACACGTGGTTGTACTTTATCCAACGTGAAATGCGACACAATTTTCGACGTGTTGTCGTTCAATTTGGTCAAATGTGTGCTGACATCGGTTAAGACCTGGCGAGAAATCACTAGACTGACATTTTCGTTCACAACTGCAACAAAATTAAAATCCATTAAAAGAAAATCAAACAAAAACAAAATAAATTCAAACATACTTCCTTCGACGAACGTCTTGAGGCCCTCGATCACTTCTTCGTCTTTATATTTCAAAATTCCGTCCAGAATCCCACGATATCTAGAGAAACGCATCAATTTATCAAACCCACACACCTTAAACACAAAATAAACACAAACTTATCGGCCTGATCCTTATGCGATCCCCCGGTATTACACAAATTAATAAGTTGTTGTCGTACGTGAGTCGCCATAGCATAAATGCCCGCTTAAAGTCAGATTTTTTCGTTTCTAAGACAACAAAAACAAAATGAAATTTAATTTTTTTTAAAAACCAAAAAAAAATGTTACAAATCAAATAAATATCGAAATACAAACGCACGAACGAATTTATTGACACGAAAAAACGAAATTTAAGTGACGCGTCCTTTCCGCAAAGATACAGGCCCGCAGTGACGATCCACGCGCGCCATGATTGGCGAGAAATGAAGAAGCCGCGGAACGTATGAAATGGCATTCTGTTCTGCATGGAGTTGGCCATTCGCCCTCAAACGCAATTATAACAAATTGAAGAAATCGCACAAGCACCGCGTTTCGACTTAACATCACCGCTCGATCGGCCGTCGCAATACCTTATTTAGATGTTCAAGTGCGTTCACCGACCTTTGCCCTCGTATTGGAAAGGGACTCCTTGTCTATTATGGGATAGTAATGGTGGGCGCGGTATTTTAAACAAACTCAAGATGCCTTACACTAAAATAGGTAAATAACGCGATCGCGAGCTCAGTTTGGGGCAATTTGTGTCCGGTTTGGCGCAGATAGCGAGCAGGATCGAAGGGGGTGATTGGGGCCGAGGGATTGTTGCTCGATGGAATGGTTTTTGCGTTTGTCCCGTTTTGCCGAGCTCGTTTCGTGCTAATTTGGTCGTTTTAAAACGGATTTATGCGTTTTAAACGTGTTTGGTGTCGAAATGTGTTTGGGTTTGTTTTGTTTAGGGTTTTTGGGGGTTATTGTGGTTTAAATCGTTGGGTTTTATTTTAATTTTTGGTTATTGTTTGTGGGTTTTTTTTGGTTTTGTTTTGATGGCGTCGCCGTTCTGCATTTTTGATTTTTTTTTTTTTTTTTTTTTTTTTTTTTGTGGATTTTATCGCGTGATGTAAGAAATGGAGATTATTGATGTTTGTTTATGGAAGCAAATAATTTTTGTTTTGTTTTGTTTTTAAATGGTGTTTGGGGTGTTTAAAAAGTGAGGTGTTTTGAATTTACCCCGTTTTCGGACGCTGTTTGGCGCGTTTTTCAATTTTTTGGAGGTAAAAGCCTGGAAAAATATTTTTTTACACGAATTTATCGATGAAGTGTAACAATTTTGACATCAATCACGTGTGAAACAAGCGTAACGAGCTCCCAAGGTAAAATTAACCGACAAAAACACCAAAAACACAAAACTCGACGTCCATTTTGACAAAATTTGAATTTTTTTAAATTAAAATAATTTTTCAATAAATTAATCGATGAAATGTAACAATTTTGACACCAATGAAGTGTGAAAAAAGTGTAACTAAGATAAAAAGTAAAATTAACTCTCCAAAACACAAAAAATAATAATAATAATAATAATAATTCGACGTCCATTTTGAAAAAATTAATTAATTAAAATTTTCAATTTCTAATATTTTTTGACACCAATCACGTGTAAAACGAGTATAACTAGGTAAAATTGACCCAGAAAAACACAACTCGACGTCCATTTTGAATTAATTTGAATTTTTAAAAATATATTAATTTGATTTTTCCAGATTAAATATTGAATTACCATGATGTCTACGCATCCGTTGAAACTAGACTCGACCAACGTGGAACCCCTGGCCGAAGCGAACGAAATCGGCGTGTCGGTAGCGTCGCTGTCGGCGAACGGCAACCAACAAGAACTGGAAGCGCTGGAGAACATTCAAGCCGAACTGGAGCGGCTGACGGACGTGGTGCCGGTGACGAACTCGTGCGACGAGACGACGACCATCGAGGGCGCCACGGTGGACGTGAAAACGGAGATGGTGAACGAAGAGACGGTCGTCACGACGACCAGCGTGATCGAAACGAACGAAGCGAGCAAAGCCAAGCCCCCCGTGGCCGTTTTGTCGCCCTCCCCCGGCGGTACGAAGGAGAATGTGCCCATCAAGATCCTCCAGATCCCGAACAATCTGCTGAACAGCGACAAACTCGTGCTGCCCGAGAGCGTTCTGGCGGACATCAGCAAGATGCAGGGTCCAGTTTACCTCGTACCGACCACATCGATCGCCAACTTTACGTTCAGCAGCGGGAGCACGACACAGACGGCTACTACGACGTCGAATGTGGACGCTAAGTTCGTGGCGAAGCGTCCGTCGGTGCCGGGTGGGGTCGTGACGAAGGTGATCATCACGAGTAGTCCGAATCAGCCGGGCACGCAGCAGGTGTGTTTGACGACGGTGCCGTCGACGGTCACGCCGACTATGTCGAACACTATTAATATCGGAGGTCAGCAGATGAGGATCGTGGCGACGAGTGCGCAGATGCAGCAGCCGGGGATGGTGGTTGGGAGTCCGGGGAAAGTGATCACGATCAATCCGGCGTTGCTGGGGTCGCCGAATAAGTCGCAGATTGTGGCGATTCCGGGGACTCCGCCAAAACAGGTGACGCTTTTTCTACGTTTTATTGATTTTTAATTTTTTTTTTTTGATTATTTTTTGATATTTTTCGATTTTTAAACTTTTTTTCTGCGTTTTATCGATTTTTTTTTTTTTAATTTTTCGATTTTTTTAAGACTTTTTTTGAATTTAAAAAAAAAAAAAAATTATCTGATTTTTTTGCTTCGATTTTTTTCGATTTTTTTCCAGCATTTTTATCAATTTTCGATTTTTTTGCGCCTTTTATTTAGTTTTTAAAAACTTTTTATAGATTTTTTTTTTTAAATTTTAAATTTTTTTTTTTTAATTTTATCGATTTTCTATTAATTTTTTGATTATTTTCGACTTTTTTCGATTATATTCGATTACTTCCGACTTTTTTCGATTATTTTTCGATTATATTTCGATTATTTTCGATTACTTCCGACTTTTTTTCGACTTTTTTATCGATTTTTTCATATTTCGATATTTTTTTGCGAGTTTTATCGATTTTTCAACTATTTTTCTCATTTATTCCAGGGAATTATGTTGGGTAAACTTCCAATAACTCCAAACGCTAAAGGAACACCGACTAAGATTATGATTCCAGTCAACATGATGAAATCACCGCAAAAAATCGCCCCGTCGCCTTTCGGGACAGTAAACACAATCTCGGTACTAACCACTGGCACGACGACCTCGACAACGACGGCCAAAGCGTTCACAATGTCGCCATCCAAAGTCATCATCCGACAAGCGATGCCCGTACGTCTCGATCAAACATTTCCCATTCCACTAATCAATCTCTTCCCTTCAACAGGGGACCCTGAAACCCGGCAAAACGACGTTGATCGGCCAACCGGGGGTGGCGAGTGGGACGCCGATCAGTTCGGCGGGGAATCTGCAGCCGGTTCAAGTCCCCGGCAGTAAATTCCACTACGTGCGATTGGTGACCAGCAGTGGAAACACCGTGACCAAATCTGCGACCGTCGTTCCCGTCACCGCGGCCAAAGCGATCGCCCCCGCAACGGGCGCGGTGTCCATCCAAGCGCAACCGGCCACCACAACGATGAAAATCGCGTTGCCGCACACGACCGGGCAACAGGCCAAAGTAGAAAGTTGTCACGTTTTTGGTGATTGGTGATGAATTAATTTGGTTGGTTGTTGCAGGTGGTGCCTAAAGTCGGAACGGGTCAACAACGAATACTCATTCCCGCTACTAGTGTCGGTGGGGTGTCTCAGATTCGTCCCACGAGTAATGTTACTTTGCCCGCAAACGCACTTGGGGCGTTACCACCGGGCACTGCACTCATATCTACTGGCAGTAATATCGTTATGGTACCTGCTCAGTATGTGACACAGGTAACATTGGTTTTATTGTTGTAGAGATTTTGTTTTTGTTTTTGGATGTTATTTGATGGTTTTTGTGTGTTTTTGATAATTTTGATCTATTTTGTGTATATTTAATGATTTCTTTAATGTTTTTGTGTATATTTGATAATTTTTTTTTGTTGTTTCTGATGATTTTATTATTGTTTTTGATGATTTTATTGCTGTTTTTGATGATTTTATTGCTGTTTTTGATGATTTTATTGCTGTTTTTGATGTTTTTGATGATTTTGTTGTTGTTTTTGATGATTTTGTTGTTGTTTTTGATGATTTTGTTGTTATTTTTGACGTTTTTTGATGATTTGTGCGTTTATTTTTAGCTGCAACAACAACTCGGGTCGCAGAGTGCTACCAGTAGCCAACAGCAGATCACCGTGACTGCAACGACTAATGCTAGCACTTCGCAACCCATTTTGCCGGCTCAAGCGACCACGGCAAATTTGAGTTCGATTTCGACATCATCTGCAAACGTGGAGCAATTGCAATCTCAGAGTTCGAAACATCAATTGAACGGGTGCGTAAATCGATCACGGGGACCCGAGTCTGCATTCAATTGATTTTGATTTTGATTTTTTTTTTTTTTTTGCAGGTCGGGCTTAGAAGCGAATGGGGTGAGGCCTCGCAAGCCATGCAACTGCACGAAATCGCAGTGCTTGAAACTATATTGCGATTGTTTCGCAAACGGCGAATTTTGCAACAACTGTAATTGCAACAATTGTTATAACAACTTGGATCACGAAGAAGAAAGACAAAAAGCCATACGAGCTTGTTTGGATCGAAACCCACTCGCGTTTCATCCAAAAATCGGAAAAGGCAAAGACGGTGAAAACGAGAGACGACATAACAAAGGATGCAATTGTAAACGAAGTGGTTGTTTGAAAAATTATTGCGAGTGCTACGAAGTAAACAAAACAAAAAAAATGTTTTAAAAACATTTCATCGAATAAACTCGTTTTTTTTTTTACAGGCAAAAATAATGTGCTCGAGTATGTGCAAGTGCGTTGGGTGCAAGAACTTCGAGGAAAGCGCCGAGCGGAAGACATTGATGCATTTGGCGGACGCGGCGGAAGTGCGCGTACTCCAACAAACCGCCGCCAAGAACAAAATGTCATCGCAAGTGCAGGACATACCGTCGAAAATGGCGAATACTAACGGGGAAAGGTATAAAAATATCGATTTTTGGGATTTTGGATGTGTTTTTAATCGATTTTTGTGATTTTGGATGTGTGTTTACAGTTTTTTAAATCGATTTTTGTATTTTTACGGTTTTGTTAATCGATTTTTGGAATTTTGGATGTTTTTTTGCGATTTTTTTTTAATCGATTTTTGGGATTTTAGATGTTTTTTTACGGTTTTTTAAAATCGATTTTTGTGTTTTAGGTTGCCGTTTTTGTTCGTTACCCCCGACGTGATCCAACTGACGTGTCAATGTCTCCTCGCCCAGGCGGAGGAATGCGAACGGGGAGAACTGGACGACGCGACGATCGAGAGGAAGGTGCTGGAGGAATTCGGTCGCTGTTTAATCGCTATAATCAACTGCGCTAACCGCACTAAACATCGACCCGATCGAAGTCGGAGCAATTCGTAAAGGAACCATTAAGAAACGTCAAATCATCATTTCACACGTCATCGTCGAGGCAAAAGAAAAAAAAAGGAAAATTGTCTTTTGTTGTGTTTTGTTTATTTTTTCACTCGCTCCCGCGATGGGTATTTTTAGAGTTTTTATTATGTATTTAAAGGAGGAATTAATGGGAAACGTTTTGTTTATTTTTTGGATAATATGAATTGAAAACATTATGTAATTCGACGCGGATAAGGAAATCGGAGTGAAATTGCCTCGAGTCGGTTTTTATATTCGATGTAAAATGGACTTGAATCAATTTTATATTTTTCAATTTTAATACATATTATAAAGCACAGCGCGCGTTCGGCGCATTAAAAGTATATGATATTGATTAATTAATTAAAGAGTAGAGTTTTTATAAGTTTTAACCGTTTGCAGAAGACAAACCATGTGTCATAAATGTACAGACAAAAAAGAGTAAAGACAGGTATAGATTGTGTACAGTTTTGATGACGAATTTGCTAGCTGAAACAAATACGTATTAATCAGTAGATTTAAATGATTTTCTAGGGTGTACAGCATTTTAATTTGTAATAATCAGTAACTGGTGATATTTATTCGCACCAATTGTATATGTCAAAACGTGGGGTTTTTCTTTTTCAGGTTTCTCACTTAAATCGTTATGTGTACGTACCAAAAAATAAAATTAATTACAAATCTAAATAACAAAGTTGTATCTTAAGCAAGTGTAAAATGACGATTCTTTTTAATATTCTGATATTCGAATAAAATCAAAATGTTAAAAAAAAAAATTTTTTTTTTTAAGTGTTTTATTTAAATATCACCAAAAAAACAATTGCATTTAATGCTAAAATCACCAAAACCGAATACACCTATCCCCTGACTTACACCGAAGATCGGTTCTGCTCAAAACAGTGTAAATTGAAATCTTGGATTTTGCTATGTAAAATCGTGTAAAACAAAAATAACCAAAAATGTGCATGATTTAGTCATTTATTTAAGTAAAACAAAGGTAAGACATCTTAGAAAACTTAAAATTATACTTAGTTTATAAAACACCAAACGTATGAATGTAATACAATATACGTATTTTATAACACCGGGAATTCCCCGTTGTTTTCATCGGCGTTACCGAAGGAATAATATTCAAAAATGTCATCAAATCTTTGCATAGGCGTATACGGAGCGGAATATACATTTTTATCAATTTTTTGAAATCTGTTAATTTAAAAAACCGTGTAACAGCGAAATCGTGTAAAACAAGTGCCGTGTAAATCGGGGGGATAGGTGTATTAAAATCACCAAAAAATTGCGGAGTTAAATAAACAATCAATTAATCGAAAATACAATAGTGTCAAATATTATTACTTCGCGACCCACGAACTACTGACACCTTTTAAGCTGTCCCGCACTTAAATAGTACAACCAGAGGAATTTACGATATTTATTTATTTATTATAAGCACGAAAATTGACGTTTCGGACACGTACCATTCAATTTTGTCACCGAATTTTGCAACCGGTTTGCATCTATTTCGCAATTTTATACTTTTTAGGGTTAAATTTTATTTGCACATTACGCGCTTCTATAAACCCGTTACATAATCGTTTAAAGTATGTAATAAGGCCAATTTGATCAGTTTGAAGCAGTGCACACACAGACAATAAACTCGAATGTCTTCACTTGTTTTTTTAAAGAAAAAAACGTAAATTTTTCTTGTTTCTTTCGTCTTTAAACTCGAGATTGTTATGACCTTGTATGGGCTTTCATTATCTCCAAGGGCGCTATCACCAAAGAGAAATACGTCTGCATGATACATTACGGTCTTGGATTGCGTAATTTTTATTTAAAATGTATAACCGATGTATTTACATCATTTTTTTATTTTACTTATTTATTTATATAGGTGAAATTCATCTATAAAATGAGTCTTTTAAAAAACTTAAAAAATAAAATAAAATGACTGAAAATAATAAAAACTTAAAAAATAAAATAAAATGACTGAAAATAATAAAAAAATAAAACAAAAATCTCGGACTAGAACATTAAAATGGTGGATTGTTAGTTTTCTTCTTCAATTTTCACGTTATAAAATTCAAATTAAAAATTCGAAAAATGATCGTTTTTCATTGTTACGATGTTGGTGATGATGTCATAAAATGTGGCTGTCATGGCAACGGAATTGAACGTGACTAATATACATAAATCTGTCCAAGTTCTCTTTTGAGTTTCTCAATGTCAACTTTTTTCGGTTTTGGGCGGAGATTCTTAGGAACCCATCGCACAATTCCCGCCTTTCTCTTTGGCATTTCGGTAAAAGTGATTGTGAAGGTCTGAATAATACAAAAATAAAAAATAAAAATAAAAATAAAAAAAATTTGTAATAATTGGCGAATTAAACACTCAACCCATAGAAAATCGCCATTTCCGGTCGAAAATAGACCATTTAGGCACAAAATTGCACTTTTAAGCGAAAAAAAAAAAATTAATTACAAATAAAAATAATTTTTTTCTTAAAGACCGGGGCACCGAACCTCTGGGGCCCGAGAGGGTAGCCAATCGCAAAAATTGCAGACGAGATTTTAAAATCTTATTGAAATCCTGAAGAATTTAGGATTTCAGGAGGATTTCAAATTTTCAGAAAGATTTCTCAGGATTTCAGAAGAATTCCAGATTTTCAGAAAGATTTCTCAGAATTTCAGGAGAATTCCAGATTTTCAGAAAGATTTCTCAGGATTTCAGGAAAATTCCAAATTTTCACGAGGATTTCAGATTTTCAGAAGGATTTCTCAGGATTCAGAAAGATTCCTTAATTTCAGGCACATTTCTTCAAAGATTTCAATCTATTGTATTGATTTCCAAAATTTATAAGATTTTTTGATTTCTTGGATTTTAGCAATTTTTTAACGATTTCAGGAATTTGCTGTGGATTTAAAGATTTCAGGCAGATTTCTTTATCGATTTTGCTTGATTTTGCTACATTTTTGCAACAATTTAGAAGATTTTATGGATTTAAAAGATTTATAAGATTTATAAGAATTCATGGATTTAAAAGATGTATAAGATTTCATGGATTAAGGAATCCAAAATCTTAGCCTGTACAAGATTTTACCATTGGCTATCCTCTCGCTGTGGCCCCTAGTCACGTGCCCAAACACCTCGTGAGTAATCCACCATTGTTTTCGACTCTACTAACCGGAGTAATGTCATCTTGATTAAGCACTTCCGGTTTATACACAGTTTCGATAATTTCTGGAACTTGTTTAACCTCGGACGTATCTTCAACTTCGTTTCCCGCCACTTGTCGTTTTCGTATTTTTCTACAATTATTTTAAAATTTATTTAAATTTTAAAACCCAACGTAGCATGACGACAAACAACGTCATCCGCCATACCTGATAACAAAGGCAACACCGACGATGATGACGACACTGACAAGTAGCGCAGCAAATAGCCCTATGATGCTTATACCGTTGTTTATAGTCTCGTCTGAAAACAAACAATTTAATCCTCAATTTAAAAAAACAAATAACATTTTTTTATATTTAATGTTGTAACGACTTCCTCGCATTAAAAACTATAAACCAACGTTTAAGGAAGTGCTCAACCGCTTTGTGGCTGTTTAATAGAAACGATAAAATATCAACGAAATGAACTGGAAATAAATAAATCACTGGCGGAATGATCCCTAAGGACCGCATTCCTGAGCTCCTCCGCGGAAGGAATGCAACCCTGACAGATTTAGAATACGTAGTGAAAAGAAAAACACTCGTTTTCAGCTTCCGGTACACCTCGATTTCAATTCTCAATATCAACTTCAATTTTTTTTTTTTAAATATTAAATAAATTTAAATAAATTTAAATTAATTAATTTGTAAAAAAAATTAATATTTTATTGATATTTGGGATTTTGTCGGACATTTTGTTTGTCTGGTTTCGAGTGTACCCCTAGCGGTGTGCGTAATTAAAATGGCGAAATTACGCAAATTAATTGCGTAAATTCGAAATTAACGCTCGAATTTACGGTGAAATTACAAACAAGGAGTTGTGACCTACTGACAGATTTTGTTGATAAATGGATAATAAAAAAAATCGCTTTCAGGACATGTGTTCTGGTTTAATTTCATTATGAATAGCAACACAGCTCGAGTTGTGCGTAATCATGCATTATATTAAATTTCAAGTTTAAGCCTTGTAACACCAAATATTATTCACCTCGAAAGGGAAACTCAAAGCATTCAATTTTTTCCCACACAAAAAAAAAAAAAAAAACACCCAAAAATGAAAGAATAGCGAAATGGCGCACGCAATGCCAGACACGACCGCAATAAAACAACAAAAACCACAATACAAAAAAAAAAATCAAAAAAAAATAATTAAATTTATACATAAATATTAAAATGTCATCACAAAACCCTCCAAGGACATTTATTAAACTTGTTTCCACAAAATAAAAATTAATTTTAATTTTTTTTTTAAATTTTTTTAAATTTATGCAAATTTAAAAAAAGAAATTCTAACTCACCTAGGACTTCATTTGTTTGCGCCGGATCGAGATTATTTTCTGGAAGAGACGGAAACAATGTTGAGTGATGATTGTAATGGTTGAAGCTCATACCGCTCAACACGTGTTTGTATTTCGTTGCATCTAGATCTGATTATTAGCACGCACTTGCGATCTAAACACAACCTGTCTGGTCTGTTTCAGTCCAGTCAATTCCCGCTGCTTGTACCCATTTGAACTTTTCGCCACTAGAGTGCGAATTATGACGCACATTCAAATTCCGTCAAAAACTTCAACAAAAATATATCAATTTTGAAATTTTCCATTCACAATTTTCGACCTCTAAATCATACCGCACCATTCAAATTCGGCAATAAAAATCCCGCAGAAAAGCTAAAATGGCGTCAATCGAGCCATTGTTCGAAAATCACCCACAAATACTTAAATTACGAAATAAATGTTGTAAGATGAGACATTTACCTCAATTTTAAAAGGTTATTTCAACCGCCATTTTTGGTTTTTATACTTTATATTTTTATTTAACTTAGTGTTATAATTTTATTGCAGCGTTTAAATAAATGGGCCAAGGTAGTCAGTGGGTATCATATTTTGAGTTTGAACTTAAACATCTTGAGTTTTAATAAGGGAAAGACTACTATTGGTCATGGCCATTGTTTTTAAACAGTCAGTTTAATTTAAATAAAAATAATTTGCATAAATTTCAATTTTTGTAGGATAAAAATGATAATAAAGAGAAATTTTCATCTGGAAAAATCCCCCTATTGTCCAAATGATGAAATAATTTGTCTTTTATGGTGCACTTTAACTGTCACCGAACTAAAATTGAAAAATTAGTTGCAATTTGTGTTTATTGGTTCTTTTTTATGACTGCCTGCTTCCCCTCACCTGAATCTATAAAATCTTGTGGTTTGTGAGGGACTTTAAGTATTTCCTACAATTTTAACTTCCATCCTGTAATGCCAGTTAATGGGAAGGAAATGAAAACAGAGTTGGTCACAACCAACAAAAACTGGATCAAAGTGCACACATCTTCAGTTTCTTGAATGAAAAGTGATCACTAAACCAACAGCTTTTATTTTTTCACTTACTAAGAACCAGGAAGTTTATGTTAATCACTTCTACTTATGGTTAAACATCTAACCTTGACCTACAACTTATAAAATCTTCTGCCAGTGTATTAACTTAAGTGACTTTCACTTTTCAATGTCAAGGTTTGAAGAGTAACAATTAGTATTCACCTATCCCAGTTTGTTTGGTGTGTAATTATGGTTTTGTTGCCTCACTTACTGTTTTTTGGTTCAGTGTAGTTGAAGTAGAGGAGGTTGGTGTAGTAGAAGTGGTTGTTTAGGTGTGTCTTATTGTGCATTGCTGGCGAAAAAATCACAACTCGGCGCTATTTGTCTGGAATAACAAGAAAGAAATTGTTTTAATCACTGGGGAAAATAAATTTCGTTAATTTCATCCTGTCTTTTATTTATTGGCGTTGTACCATGAACAGTTCATTCTCAATAAGAAGCTTTCCAAGGTCGGTTTCGATTTGATTGCGATCGAAATAATGGCGGGTTTTTTTCCCTTTTGTTTTCCTTCGGTCTGCAGTTTCGGCGATGCGCATGCGCGAGAGGTTATTTACTTACTTGTTGCTCAATTTTGATAAATGATTCAAAGGAAGTAAGAATGTAATTTACAACATTACGAGTCATTTTTAGAGACAATAACTATTTTTATTTATTTATATAAAGAAAATAATGTTTTTTTATTTTTATTTTTTTCAGTTTTTGCGTATTTAAATATTTAAGTATTTAAATATTTAAATAAATAAATGAAATTAAAAATTACGAAATTAAAAATCAAATTAAATTAAAAATTAGGAATTTTTTTTATTTATTTAATATTTAAATTTTATAATATTCGAATAACATTTTTTGAAAAATGCGAAATTATCTTTGTGAATGAGCAATTAAAATTACTTACAAGTGCTTCGACCTAATGAGCTAATCAGCTCCACCCGTTGACTGTTTTACCAACTTGCGCACGATGCTTAATCTGCAAGATGAACACAATTCAAATTTTTTTCATTAATAAAAACATACGGGAGGGTTCACTTGCTTTTCTAACGTCACATCGTTACCATAGCGACTGGATTGCCCACCCCACGTGACTCCAGCATCGGGCACGTACTGATGCGAGCTAATGTCTAATTCCGATTTTAATGATCGAGATAACTACTATAAATGCATAAAATGATTGTCATTTGTTTGTTTGTTTTTCTATGCAATTTCCTACAGAAAAATAAAACACAAGGTTACTTATACAAATTTTATTATTATTATTTTTTTGTGACGTCACAAATTTCCTTTTTCGATTTTAATTACTCCGAAAACTCCTTTATTTCGAATTGAAAATCGGTGCTTGTTTTTCTGGGTTCGAGATTATGCATTCTCGTCCTGTCATGTGATTCGAACTGAATCGAATCAGAAGCAACATGGCGGCCGAGAAACCGGATCCAATGGAGGTAATTTTCCAGTGAAGTTTCAGCGAAAAATTCTTTCGCTTTGATCTTGACACAAGTTTTGACGAATAAGATGCACTTTTCTGTATCCGAAATGTGACGGCGGTGTTTTTCCGAATGTCGATACGCCGAGATGGATCGTAAATATGTTTTCGCGTTGAGCCTACACGACGTGAAAGCATGCAATGTGTTCCGATGATTTGTCGTCCATGGACACCGCACACATGTGCAGTTGGCCATTAAATCGTTACACCATCACCCGAATCAACTCATTCGCTCTCCTCTTTTAATTTCCACACTTAAATCGCATTTCGAATGCGCCATTTCAACAATACCACATCAAGGTTGCAAAAAAAAAAAAAAAAAAAAAAATTAAAAAAAAATAAAGAAAAATAAATTTTTTGAATAAATTTTTTGGATTTGGTTGAATTTGTTGGTATTTTTGTGAATAAAAATGTGGGGAACGTCGAATGTGATAAATTGGTGGTTTAGGGAATTTTTGGAATACATTTTTAAATTTTTAAAACAAATCTATTGATTTTATTAATATTTGTTTTTAAATTCAGGAACAGGCGCAAGCGTCCGGAGACCAATTGCAAACTGTGCAAGATTATGAGAATTTGCCGCCCGAGTTGTTAATCAAGCACCCGCTTCAAAACCGCTGGACTCTGTGGTTTTTTAAAAACGATAAGATGAAACAATGGGAGGAAAACCTACAAGAAATAACATCGTTCGACACGGTCGAAGATTTTTGGGCGTAAAAAGTTAAAAATTTAAATAAACTTCGATTGAAATTGACTTTTTTTTTTTTGGTTTAAAATTTATTTCAGGTTGTACAACCATATTGAAGTGGCCAGCAAATTGCAATCTGGTTGTGACTACAACCTGTTTAAGGTGATAAACAATGCGATTTAATTCAATACGAATGTCTAAATGGCGTTGAATGTTTCAGTTCGGTATTAAACCAATGTGGGAAGACGACAGGAATAAACAAGGAGGACGATGGTTAATTAATTTGAATAAAAACCAACGGTCTGTCGAACTCGACAACTTTTGGTTGGAAACTGTGAGCACAAATAACAATAACAACCGGCAAATACCTAATTTTTTTTCTTAATTCGTTCGATAGTTGTTGTGCCTAATAGGAGAAGCTTTCGAGGAACAAAGCGACGAAATCTGTGGCGCCGTAGTTAATGTGAGACCAAAGGGTGACAAGCTCGCAGTATGGACTGCCACCGCGAGGAAAATGGAACCTAATATTAAGATAGGGTATAGAAAACAACGTAAAAGTTAATTATCAACAATAAATAATTGATTTTTATTGGTTTTACAGAAGGAAATTGAAAGAGAGGTTAAATATACCATCAAAAATTACAATAGGATATCAGGTATAAAAGGATTTATGTTTAAAACCCTAAAAATATACAAATTTCCGTTATTTTTTTGCAGGCACATATAGATACAATGTCCAAGTCGGGCTCAACAGCCAAAACTTTATACACAGTTTAACAATAGCTCAAACGGCAAGTAATAATTGAAAAAAATGATTATTAAATCGAATTTTAATTTGATTTATCTTTTTTAATTAGATAGGAAGCAGAAAATAAAGACTACAACTTGTGAAGACAGCTGTATTGACTGGAAACCTTGGTGTTAGGATTCAATTGGAATTCATTTTGATTTTTACTTTTAATTTTGATTTTTTTTTTTGTTTTAATTTTTTAATTTCTTGACAAGTTTAGCTTTATTTGCATTGTCCGTTGCCGGCGGTGCTTTTAAAACGGATATTTGAAGTATTTTCAACCGTGTGATAGATAAGGTTGCCAGATATTTGCTGATTTTCTTGTCAAAACTCAACGGCAGCAATTTGTAGAGTAATTGTTTTGTGGTTTAGCTTCTTTGGTTTTTGTTTTTTCATTTCTATCTCTATCTCAACTTAAAAAAAAAAATGTTCTGTTTGATTTATTTTTATTATTTTTATTCTATTGTGAGGAATGCAACTGATGTGTGTCTTTCAAAAAATTGAAACATAAAATAAAATAAAAACTGTGTAAATTTGAGTGGGCAAATTGTAAAAAAAAAAAAATTTAATTTAATTTAATTTAAATTAACCATTTTTCATGTTAGTTAAAGGAAAAACAACTTGGAAATTGTGCGAATTTTGTTTTAAAATTACTGAGAAGACACGATTTGTTTAATTTTTTTCTTCGTAACGTTAAAATTAATACCAAAATAAGGTTTTTACATTGTTTTAGTTTTTATATTAAAAAAAAAAAAATTGTAAAAAAAAATTTTATTGTGCTCAGTGACTTCCAGTAAAAATAAAAGAATTGGTTATTTATAATATACACAGTGCCCAATTATCCATTCAATTAACCCGCAAATGTAATCGTGCAAATTTTAAGAAAAACTCGGACCTTCTGTACATACAAAATTTCTAATAATCCTCTACGAGATAGTGTGGTGTTTTAAGTTAAAAATTTGCTTATTTCGGCGCAATATTCGCCTTTTTTTCATTTCTTTTTTACATCGGCGGATACTGAGCCACGACATTTTCAATTTAAATGTATCGATTTTTGTATTAAAACGAAAAACTGGATAAAATAGTCAAAAACAAACTTCCGGTTGCTTTTTCTTCGATTATTTTTACTCATAAAATTTTTATTTCATGTTTTTTGTGTCCAATATTCAACTACATTAAATGACAATATACGAGGAATGATTGTGAAGAATAAAAACAATAAAACTGTTTAATTATCCGCAACCACTCGGCCCCTACCGCCTCTGAATCCACCACCCCGTTGTCCACGACCACCGCGGAATTCACCACGTCCGCGTCCACCACGGAACCCTTCGCTACCACCACGTCCACGGCCTCCACGGAACCCTCCTTCGCCACTTCCACGTCCTCCACGGAATCCACCTTCGCTACCCCCACGTCCTCCACGGAACCCGCCTCGTCCCCGTCCACCCCTGAATCCTTCGCTGCCGTTGAACGATCCCCGACCACGACCTCTGGGACTGAAACTACCGGATTTCTCACTTCCGGAATAATCTAAAATAAAAATAAAATTTTTTAAATTAATAAAATTTTCATTAATTTAATTAAATTAATATTTACTTGGCATTGAGATAAAAGAATACATGACGCCGACTTTCTGTCCACCTATGGCCAAATCGAGACCGCTTTCGAACGCTTCTTTACAGTCTTCTTCTGACGAGAATTTGATGAATCCTTTCTTCGCGCTGAGTTCGGCTTTGGCGCATTTAGGGAACGCTTTATTTAAATCGTCCGTGGATATGTTGTCGGGTAACCCCGTGACGGTTAATTTGGATCTGTCCAAAGCGAATACGTTTTTGGTTCCCATGAATGGTTGTCGTCCGTTCTTCGTTCCGTTGTAATTCACTTGAAGTCCGTTCGAATCGTTCGATTTTGCCTTCAACAATTTCATGTTTTTCTCGGCCGCCGCCTCGTCATCGAAGCTAATCACTCCGCTCCTAGCAAAAAAAAAATTTAAAAAAAAAAAATCAATCGATAAATTCAAACAATAAAAAATTAATTCCTTACCCTGGGTTGTACAGAACGACGGATTTAATGTCTGGCGACATCGCCTGGATCTGTTCGGCGCTCAATCCCGATTGAAATCGAATAAACAAAGAACGATTGTCGAGTTCCACTAAAAAAAAAAAAATTATATAATTTAATTAATTAATAAATCAATTTTTTATTTAAATATTTACCTAATCTTTCGTATTGGGCTTTGATTTCTTGGTTGCTACAATCGAACGTCATTTTCACCTTCTTCGGTGGGCTTTCGATGTCGTCTTCGGCCGGTCGTTTCTTGCCGCCCTTTTTCACGTCACCATTTTCCTCTTCATCATCATCCTCCTCCTCCTCAGCCTCATCACCTTCGGACGATTCTTCCTCCTCTTCATCATCATCCGAAGCCATCTCCTCATCGTCATCTTCGTCTTCGTCTTCATCTTCTTCTTCCATTTCTTTGGTTTGTGCGCCTTTCTTGGCCGCTACGGGTGTCTGTTTAACTTGCTTCGCGACCACAGGCGTCTGAGCCTTAACCGGGGTCTTAGCGAGCGGAGTTTTAGCCAATTTCAACGGCGTTTTAGACATTTTCACCGGAGTTTGTTGCTTTGCCGCTCCTTTCTTCGCTGGTTTGTTAACCAACTCTGGCGCGTCGTCTTCATCATCTAAACATTAAAAATAATTAATTAATTTAATGTTTTTTTAAATAAAATTAAATTTATTTACCTTCTTCATCGTCATCATCGTCGTCATCATCTCCTCCCTCCATTTCTATATCGTCACTGTCATCTTCCAAATCGTCGCCATCATCTAATTAAAAATGAATTCAATAAATTAACATAAAATTAATCGGCGATTTGTTATTGGTCGAATTCCCAAAGACAAAGAGTTTTAAATTTGTAATTTTAGCGCCACGCGGGAACCAATTCCATTTAAATTTATCGTTTTAAATAAATATTGAAATGTTTTTATACCTTCGTGATCGTCTTCGCTTCCCGAATCGTCTTCGGCGTCTTCGAATAAAAGTTTCGAATCGTTTGACTTCTTTCCCTACAAAGAACAGCGTGGTTAGTTAAAAGTTACCCCACGTGGTACGCCGAAGGATTGCCATTGCAAATCGGGCGCCAATCCGATCGAATGCGCATGTGATTAGATATTTACCGCTAAAGCTTCTTCCATCTTCTTCTTCTTGATCAACATCGGTGTAAGTTTAGCCATTACACAATCTAATATCTATAGTTATGAGAGGATAGCGGTGATGCGACTAGTATCAGTGACAAACACGTGCGAACTGAAAATTTAGATGAAAGCAAATGGCCGTATGGACCAAACCGGATGTAGAATAAATGTCGGGTTCAGCCAATGGGCGCACACTCGCCACTCGGGATTAGTCTACAGCCTGCATCGTACCCTGCGAGATCGATCGCGCGAGATTTCAAATTACGTCATCAGGGGGGTTAATATCCCCCTGCCGAGCAGAATTTTCTATTTTTATATGTTTAATTTTGTAAATAAAGAAATTTTCTGGTTGTAAGCGGGCCCCAGTTCTCGTCTTCGACTATTATAATGCGGGGCGTCATAATAAAGAACCCGCTTACATTCATTTTCGCAATTTTTTGGTTATTCAAATTGAAATTACTGCGATATTCGTAGAAATTAATAATATTTTTCGGTTAAATTGATAACATTCGCAAATTTTTTTGAGTATTTTCCCGCACCTAATAACTTGGAATAACTTGGAGATGGCAGCAATTTACAGGCATCTCAAGTTTTATTGTAAAAACAACATAATTACAATGTATTTTCACCATTAATGTACGAGAATTGACAATAATAAAGATAATTATATTTTTTTTTTTAAAGTTTTTATTCATTTGTTGTGATTTATGAATATCATTGTGAAATTAAACAGTTTAAACACTCTGCTTCTTTTTCGGCTTCACATTGGACCGTCGTCGCTTCTTATTACCAAGTTTTGGGCTGCTAGCTTCGTTTTGGTCTTTTCCTTTCCCGTCGGTGACATCTACAATACAAAACACAAATTTTTTCTTTCGAAACACCCAGCAAAAATCCAATTCAACTAACCACTAAGATCGGCGTAAAGAACGGCAACTTTTTTCCCGCCAATAACCTTATCAATTGCACCATCAAACTCTTCCTTCGCGTCGGTTGCCGAATCGAAAAACACGTGCGCTCTACCTCTACATTAAATAATCGCCAATTACAACCAAAAACATTCTTTCAACGAATAAAATCAACCAATACCCTTTCATTTTCTTAATTTCCGAGCATTTTGGGAATGCTTCCTTCAGTTGCTCGTCCGTCACGTTGACGGGGAGCCATTTGACGAATAACTTGGCTTTGTCCAAACCACGAGAGAATTTTAGCCCGGCGATTTTGAATAATCGTTCGTGCTGCGCTTTCAGCAGTTGGTCGTCGCATTCGACCGTAACTCGGATTTTCTTAGGCGAATTTGGGTTAACAACGACTTCGGCCGGTCGTTTCTGTCCAACTTTCTTGACGGCTTGAATTTCCGGCGTCGCGGTTGGTGTTTTCTTTCCTTTCTTTGAACGTCGTCGGCTTTTTTTAGCGGGGCTTTTAACCGGTGAAGCTTCAACTGAAATAAAAACAAATATTTACTTCTTTTTATTCATTTTTATTTATTTTATTTTGATTTTTACCTTGGGAAGAATCGTCGACTTCTTCTTCGATTTCGAGATCTTGAGTTTCATCTTCGCTCTCGTTATCTGAATTGAGAGAATAATGTTTAAAATGTTTTAAATTGTTGATTGAGAATTCTTACCGCTGCTTTGTGTGGTTTCGTCGAGGTTTTTCGCCTGGAAATAGCAATGGGGTTGGTTAGCACGTGTGTGGTTTGCGCGAGGTGTCGGGGTTTGTTAAGTTGGAAAGGAAAATGTTGGGATAGTTACCGCTAAAGCTGCCATCATCTTCTTCTTCTTGATCATCGATGGAGTGAGTTTGGCCATTTGAAATTCGTTTTATGAGGAATCGAGGTAACGGACTTACGAATGGACAAACACGTGCACAAGTGGCGGAAGCGGAAGTAGAATTAAATATTCTACGGAGGTTTATATGAGACGTGAAAAATATTCTGGTTTTCGTGTTGCTGAAATAATTATGGGTGTAAAAAATTGTAAAAAACATTGTAAAAACATTGTAATATAATATAACGTTTTGAAAATGTTTATAAAAATCAGTAAAATGTTTGAAAATTTATAAAGTGTGTGAAATGTGTCTTTGTTAGAAAATTTATAAAGTGTGTGAAATGTGTCTTTGTTAGAAAATTTATAGAAAATTATAGAATAATCTGGAAAATGTTTGGAAATTTATTCAAATTGTATGAAATTTGTTAGATGATGGTTGTTCAAGTAAAGATTAGTTTTACAGAACTATCAGCGCCACCATACTTCTCACAATAAGCCAATCACATCGCCTCATCTGTAGCTTGTTCAACGGATGGCGCCAAACTCAATTTGAGATCGAGGTTTAATAGATGTGTTGATTTTTTCTTGGACAAATATCTCGTCCAAGATACTACAAAATCCTTTTTGCGAACATTTTAAACACAATTTAGACAGTCTTGTGCCTAAACATTTTGTTTTTACACATAAAACATTTGTTTTTGAGTAGTAAAACTTATCTTTGCAGCTAATAAGTGTGTTATCATTGTACATGACAAACCAATATCTTTTACACAAAAAGGCAATTTTTTGCAAGAGGCACTCGCTTGAAAAACCTATGGGCGACAATGCGAGCCCTTGTGTGCTCGGTAACACGCAGTTTACTTGTTGTATCATCCACGGGCGCTAATGCGAGCCCTTATGTGCTCGATAACACGCAGTTTACTTGTTGTATCATCCACGGGCGACAATGCGAGCCCTTGTGCTTTAAGTAACTCACAGGACGAGTTCTTAGCGATTGAAAAACCGAAAAACAACCACATTCCACCGATAACTATTTCCACTTTACCGAATATAAAAAGACTCGCATTGTCGCTTATCGCATTAATCAGTGCCGTTACCTAGCGAGAACTAACTAAAACTACACATTCTAGTAAACTACGTATCTAAGTTTTAATTTTTATTAAAGAGAAACAAAATTTCTCTCTTATTCACTTTATAGATCATAATTTCCAAAACATTGGCAATAATAAAGATAATTATGTTTAAAAAAAAAAGTTTTTATTTATTTATGAATATAATTGTGAAATTAAACAGTTTTAACACTCTGCTTCTTTTTGTTGGCCCGTCGTCGCTTCCTATTACTAAGTTTTGGGCTGCTGCCTTTGTTTTGATCTTCGGTGACATCTACAATACAAAACACAAATTTTTTCCTTCAAAACATCCAGCAAAAATCCAATTCAACTAACCAAATAGTTGGCCATAAATAACCGCAACTTTATTCCCGCCAATAACCTTATCGGTGCCACGATCAAACTCTTCCTTCGCATCGACCTCCGAATCAAAAATCACGTTCGCACTAGCTCCTCTACATAAAATAATCGCCAATTACAACCAAAAACATTGTTTCAACAAATAAAATCAACCATTACCCTTTCAATTTCTTAACTTTCGAGCATTTTGGAAACGCTTCCTTCAGTTGAGCGGCCGTCACGTCATTGGGAAACCCTTTGACGACTAACTTGGTTTTGTCTAAACCACGAGCGTATTGTTGCCTGGCGATATTAAGTAATCGTTCGTGCTGAACTTTCAGCAGTTGGTCGTCGCATTCGACCGTAATTCGTACTTTCTTAGGCGGATTTAGGTTAACAACGACTTCGGCCGGTCGTTTCTGTCCAACTTTCTTGACGTTTTGAATTTCCGGCGTCGCTGTTGGGGTTTTCTTTCCTTTCTTTCCACGTTTTCGGCCTTTTTTAGCCGGACTTTTAACCGGTGGAGCTTCAACTGAAATAAAAACGAATATTTATTTATTTATTTTGATTTATTTTATTTTGATTTTTACCTTCGGAAGAATCGTCGACTTCTTCTTCGATTTCGAGATCTTGAATTTCATCTTCGCTCTCGTTATCTGAATTGATAAAATAATGTTTAAAATGTTGTAAATTGTTGTTTGAGGATTCTTACCGCTGTTTTGTTTGGTTTCTGCGAGGTTCTTTGCCTGGAAATAGCAACGTGGTGGGATTTTAGGGTTAGGAGTTTGTTTAGTCGTAAAGGGAAATGTTGGGATAGTTACCGCTAAAGCTGCCATCATTTTCTTTTTTTTTATCATCGAAGGAGTGAGTTTGGCCATTTGAAATTAATTTTTATGAAGAATCTGAGTGACGAATGGACAACACGTGCACAACTGCCGGTAGTAGAATTAACTATTCTACGGAGGTTTATTTGAGACACGAAAAATATTATTCTGGAAGAATTATTAGGGACGTAAAAAAATTGTTAAATCATTTGTAGGATGATTGTAAAATCTAAAAAATGTTTAGAAATTTATTAAAGTTGTGTGAAATTTATTAAAGTTGTGCGAAATTTATTAAAATTGTGTGAAATTTATTAGATGATGGGTTGCTCAAGTAAAGAGTCATCAACCAATCAAATCGCGTTATTTGCGTTGGTTAACGGATCTGTGAACGGATGGCGCCAAATTCAATTTTAGATGGAGGTTTTGTTAGATGTGTTGATTTACATCTTGGGCAAACAGTATTCGTTCAACAGATTGCAAAATTCTTTTTACGAAACATTTTAGCAGATTTTAGACAGTTTTGTGCCTAGAAAATTCGTTTTAGACATACATTTTAGACAACGTTTGCTTTTGAGCAGTAAAACTTATTTTTCCACCTAACAAAATAGATTTGTTTTTCAAAATGCATTTTTGCAGCTAATACGTGTGGGGGAAACATCAGAATAGGGTTAAAGCGGAGCAAAACTTTGTAAGAAACCACACCTTTGCTCATTACCTCCTTGTGTGATATTAACTGTGCTACATTAAACAATATTAAAACAGTTGATGACTAAGTCAATTTATTCTATTATTCTAAAATCTAATGAAATAACCCATCTTTGGTCTAAAATGTAACGAAAGTGCGCATTTTTAGTTTAAGATCTAAAAAAAGCACATTTTTGTCTAAAAAGCACGTTTTGGCCTATAATCTAATTAAAATGTGCATCTCTGGTTTAAAATCTAAATTAACAATTACTGTATGTTTTAAAAAAAAATCTTAAATGTACAATTTTGGGAACAAATAAATCAAGTATTGTCTTATTAAAATGCAAAACTTTAGTTTTTATTTGTTTAGCCTAAGTTTTTGTAATTTTTTTTGTAATTTTTTGCAAAACAAATTATGTACATTTGGCTATTATTAGCTGTCCCCTTTTCTAGGTAAGGCCCAGACTGTCCGCAGGAGGTCATTAAGCCATTAAGCCTGTGTTGTCCAGAGAATTCCTGTCTGGGGCTTGGGGGGAAAAGAAGTGTCCAGAAAAGCTTGGGCATGACACTGGACATAATTACCTTCTAGAAAATGGTAGTCGAGGAAAAGGTTGTCCAGATAATGACCAGCCGAGACAAAGCATGTGGAGAGACTGCTACCCCCACCACGCATCAATGCAAACCCTGTGCTTCAACAACAACTCGTTAGATTGCGCAACCGATCACTGGCGATTTGTTGATCTAGACTAATATTGCAGTTTGGATGAGACTATTTATTAAATAAATTACCACGATGAGTTGTTTTTTCTATATCGGCAATGTTTTGATCACTTTAAACATCAAATCTGTTTTACAGATATGATCAATTCAATGTTGTGGTGAATTGAGCATGTTGCATTGTTTATTTGGTGTATTGGGAAATTTGAAATTTTTATTTTAATTGTACACATTGAATTTAATAGGATTTTTAGAATTTTTCAGGTTTTTTTTCCAGTGAATGGAAACTGGGGAGTAGTTGAGCTTCGAAATAAGGAAGGAAAATGGGACTGATGACTCAAATCAAGTTCTTGATGCAAGAAGAAGCGAGAGCGGCAACGAAAAAATTTAATTCCGTTTGTCAAATTAATTTCAAAATCTGTGATAACACAATTTGTAGCTTTTGATTAATTTAAGCAGATGATTAAAATAATGAAAAAATATTTATGGTGTGTAGCTTTTTATTACTTTGTGTGAATAATTAAAATAATGTATAAATATTTACACTAGCTACATTCAAAAAGTCGTGCTTTTAGTGTTTTAGTTGTTTGTGTTTTTTGTTTTGTGGTGTTAAAAAAAAAAACAAAAAAAAAACACAAACATCTAAAACACTAAAAACACGACTTTTTAAATGTAGCTACTGTGTAATAATTGCAAATAAAAATAAAGTTGTGATTGAATTTAATGCCGACTTTGTTGGGTTTTATGGAGATAATACGTTAATTTTGACTGATTACATTTTTTAACATTAAATAACATAAAAAAAAGCTCGATACTGTCGAAATAAATGATGAACTATTCGCACATTAAACCATGGGCGACAATACGAGCCCTTTGAGCTCAGTTGCAAAAGAAACTCGGTCGATTAAAAAATTACACTCACTTTTTGCTCAACGTAGTTAGTCTATTTTACAATCGAGTTCAAAAGGCTCGTATTGTCGCCCATGGTTTAACATAATATCTTTCATCGTTCATTTTAACAGTATCAAGCTTTTATGATGTTATTTAATGTTAAACGAAGTAGTTCGCCAAAAGTAACGTCATTTACCGTATTTTGTGTTTTTAAAAATGTATACCTAATCCTGAGACATGTAATTATTCGATTAAACTATACCGCAATAAGCCAGTTTCGTACAACAAAAAACGCTTGATCGGTGCTGCCATCCAACGAGAACGAGACGTTTTAAAAGCATGCAAACGCAAGTCGATTAACATTTCATAAGATCCGCATTGTCGCCCATGGTTTGATCGGTGCTGTCCCCTCCACAAAAAACAATTGAAACCGAACATATTCTAATGCAATGACAAGTGACTAAAACAACCAGAAAAGCAGCAGAAAGTGAACTTTTGTTAGCTTATCATTCTCTTCAAATTTATTTTAAAGTAAATTTTAGATTTCACGCGTTTAATTCTTCATAATCAAAACACTACAACATTCACAATAATATTCAGATTTTATCAAGGTTTGTTTACATCCGATAGCTCCCACCATTAAACGTTTGCTCCGTGCGCCATCTGTTGTCTAAAATTAATAATTCCAATGCCCGCCAAGTTTCGAAATCATTTTACAGCAATATTTTATTACTTCAAAAAAAAAAAACATACATGATTTATCCCATTTTTAAAAATCAACAGTGATGCAATGGCGAAAACATTATCTAAACGTTGCAATATCCAAATTCCTAGCCTGCTTTAACCTTTTTAACTCTTTTTGTCCTACGAGCAACCGCACTCTTTTCGTCTTTCTCCTATAAACAAAAAAAATTAAATAAAAATTATTATTTCTAACAAAAACATTTTCACCAACCAATATTACCTCGCCAACCACTTTTTCCTGAACAATTTCCATCTTCTCCTTCCTCACAACTAAAAACAAACCAAATAAACATGAAACAACATCGAAATTCGCATTAAAAAAAATCAGTCTTACACTTTGATTTCGTATAACAATAAAGAACGGCAACTTTTCCATCGTTAATAACCTTATTAAGAGAACCATCGAACGCCAATTTAGCGTCCTTCACGTAGCCAAACTTCACAAACCCTTCGTGGTTACTAAAATAAATAAACAATTAGAAATGATTTTTAACAAAAATAACAACAAAATTGATTACTGAGGGTTAACATTCGCATTTACGCAGCCAGGAAACGCTTGTTTCAAATCATCAGCTGTCGTATCGTTAGGAAGCCATTTAACGATTAGCAGTCGTTTGTTGAGACCACGAACGAGTCTGTCGCGCTCTATCTGACACGCTCTTTCAAACTGAGCTTCGAGTAAAACCTCGGTGAAATCGGCGTCGGTATTTTCCGCTTGAGCGTAGATAACTGTCACTTTTCTGTCGCGAATGAGTGTATTGGCGGACCCTTTAAACGCTTTATCGGCTTCGACCGGCGAAGAAAACGTCACGAAAGCTTTTCTACAAATAAAATTAATTAATTAATTGATTAAGTTTTATTTTTAAAAATTTTTTTTACGTTTGGTTCATTTCGATTTTCGAAGATTTCGGGAACGCTTCCTTGATTTGTTGGTCAGTTGTGCGTCTGTCCAGCCCTTGGATGTACAACTTCAGTCGATCCAACCCGAGGGAAAGTCTTTCCCGCTCGGTTTTCGCTATTCGTTCGTTCTGCGCTTTGAGGAACTCCTCGTCATCGTAAATCACCGTTTTCATTTTCTTCGGGTCCTTTTCGTTTTCCCCGTCAGCGGTTCGTTTTTTCCCTCCGATCTTAACATTTTCTTCATCCTCCGACTCTTCGGCGACAATTTCTTCGAGTTTTATCGTCGAAATTGGCGTTTTCGGAGCTTTTTTCGCGGAACCCTTAACCGGAGTCTTCGCCACAAGTTTCTTAGGTGTCTTTGAAACTTGCAGATCGATATGTTGATCGTTTTCTTCTTCTAATTCGCGTTTCGGGGTCTTAATTGGTGTTTTGGCCGGTGTCTTGGCCAGTCTTTTGGGGGTTTTGCGCTTCGTGAACATCGGCGTTTGTGACTTAATTGGGGTTTTGGTTGCGGGAGTCTTCGCCACAAGTTTCTTAGGTGTTTCTGAAACTTGCAGATCGATATGTTGATCGTCTTCTTCTTCTAATTCGCGTTTCGGGGTCTTAATTGGTGTTTTGGCCGGTGTCTTGGCCAGTCTTTTAGGGGTTTTTCGCTCCGTGATCATCGGGGTTTTGCTTGCAGGAGTTTTGGCCAATCTTTGTGGTGTTTTTCGCTCCAATTTCATCGGAGTATTTGGCTTAATTGGCGTTGTAGCAACTCCTTCTTTCTTCGCCGGAGCTTCGACGACGTTATCTAAAATTAATTAGAATTTTAAACAACTACGAAAGAAAATACAAATGTTGCTACCTTCAAGATCATCCTCGCTTCCCGAATCGTCTTCGAACTTGTCTTCAAATTTCCGTTTAATATCTTCGAGCATTTTTGCCTAAAATCAACACCACGTGGTATATTAAGTTTACTATGCAAAAATCGATTAAGAAAATGACAAAAATTTACCGTTGAAAAGTCTTCCGTCTCTTGCTTCATCATCTTTCTTACTTTTGGAGTAATTTTAGTCATTTCAAAATCAGATGTCGAAAAACTATCGGACAAGATAAGCAGTTATAAACCGACCTATAATCTGCGAACTGACCACGCTGTGAACAAGCGGAAGTAGAATTATCATCATTTCTACGGTACTCTGTAGGGACCAAAAAAAAACATGCTAGTTATTCTTTGAAGGTTTTTATTTATTCTATCACAAAATTAGAACAGTATAAAAATAATCTGCTTTTATTTACAGTTATTTATTTCACATTTAAAAATCAATTAATGATGCAAAGGAATATTTTCAAAACCTCTTATTTCCGAATTTAGTCAGTTCTCTGATCTTTTCCTTACTAAACGATTCGTTATTTTGATCTTTCACTTTCTTCGGACAACTTTTGCAATCGTCTTGAGCCGCTCGTTTCGTTCCTTTCGTCGTCTGTTTTCCAACATTTTCTTCCGTTTTTTGCAGCGATGCAAGCATTTCTTCAGCCAGAAAATTAGCTAATATAGAGAGATCTTTTTCCATTCGAGTTTTGGCAATAGCATCAAAATAGGTGTGCTTGTTGCAGGATCGAATGCAAATCGGAGGTAACCCTGCTATCAACAGCGGCAACGAGGCAATTATTCGACTGGTTCGGCCATTTCCGTCTACAAACGGGTGAATTTCGATGAATGAGTTATGTATAAATGCGGCCATTACAAAGAGTTCATCGACACAGCAATTTGGATTAACCTGGTTGATGAAAATTATCATTAATTCCGGGACTGCTTGAAAATGAGGGAAAACAACCTCATTTGCAATAAAAACTGTCTTGCATCGCCATTTTCTGATTGGTTTGAGCATAAATTCATCTCCTCTGGTATCAAATCGATCGCCTTTCATCACAAAACAGTGAACATCTTGGATTAAGGTTTTATCAAACTCAGCGAGATCGTTCTTAACCCAATTGGAAGCATGGAGCAGCGCATAGTTCATCTCTACAAGATGTTGTACACTGTGGTCTCTGTCTTGCATTTTGCTGTTCCGTGGAATTTTGTCAATAGTTGACGCTGTGAAGCCAAATTTGACTAATTTGTCAACAATTTTCTCATCCAACAGAAAAGTTCGCTCTAAGACAGTCGAATTAATGCTTGCATATCTTTCGTAAAATTCGGTGAATTTGAGACCATTTAATTGTTTCAACATACACATTACTTCTGGGGTTTTGGATATAGGCTTTTTCTGCTGGTAGTTGTCTAATTGCTCTGGTTTTGTACGAATCTTTACATCCGTCTCATCAAAAAAGATTTTCTGTTGTTCAATAACTTCCATGTGGCTTTCTGAAATTTGTCTTATTAAGACATCTAATTCATTATTTTTTGCAGGCGATATTTGTATCTGCAGTTGGTTAAGCAGATGCTTTGCAGATTCGTAATCCTGAAATTTTTCGCATAAATCGGCCAACAATAATCGAAGCAATGGTTGTTTGCACTTCTCATCTTGTTCGATCAAATCCTCTAATAGGAAAACCATATTTTTTGGAAATTGAAACTTGGATGTTTCCGATGGCAATTTACTTAACTCCGACGGAGGAATGTAACCATCTTGCCACGTGTTCAGCCATTCATTCGTGACATACTCGTGCATCATCTTGTGTTTCTATTAGATAATAAATACAGGTTAGTTAGTATTCAAAACAATATCTACAAATTATTTAATCTCGACTTAGTAAGTAACGAAGACGTGATTGCAATTTAATTTCGAAAAATTCCTAGAATTAATAATTACCTAATTAAATAAGTGATCTCGAATACAGTACCGAAAACAGCAACGATCAATGTAATTTACGATGTTCCTTTTCACTATTTTCACTATTTATGACCACATGATTGCAAATGCACTGCTATAGTCGAGAACTGTGATTGGTCGAATCTTGTAACGTTAAACGTACGTATACCAAACAATAGAGAACTGTGATTGATCGAATCTTGTAACGTCAAACGTACGTATACCAAACAATCATGGTGTGTGATTGGTGGAATCGTGTGTCGCCAAATGTGCTTATTAAACAATCATGGTTTTCACTGTTTATTATTTGGTCATTATTTTTACAATGTAAGAAAACAAACAAATCATTTTATTTTTTAAATAAATGTACTTATACATTGTTTATTAAAATTTTATTTTTTTAAAACCAACAAAATTGGAAAATTCAGTGTTTAGCTTCGTTCCCTAGCGTTAATACAGCCGTTAATCTCTTTCTGTTAGCGATCTTAATACCTGAAAACAGCGGGGAAAAAACGATAAATACAATCAACACTAAAGATAAATTAGTTCCAAATGATGCTTACCCTTTTCTGTTAAATCAGAATACAAAACCGCAACTTTTTTCTCGTTAATGGTCTTTTGGAGCGACTGATCAAATGCTAACTTCGCGTCTTCAACCGTCCCAAAGTTAACGTACCCTTGTTCTATGTCACTAAAACAAGCAACGATAAAAATTAGAGAAGACAACGCGGTTGTTTTTTTCTCGATAATTATTACAATCGATTAATATGCGCGTGTATTGCTCCGGGAAACGCTTCCATCAATTCGGAAGAGGTGGTGCCTTTGGGTAACCCTTTGACGGCCAACCGCAATTTTTCGACGCCATACTTCAGCCTACTTTGCTCGATCTGGCAAGCCCGTTCGTACTGCCTCTCGAGTAATTCCTCGTCGCATGAATCTTCCCCGCCACACGCGTACTTGACTTTTGCGGTTATTCCATTAATCGTCAAGTCCTCCGACGCCTCAAACGCTTCATCGGCATCGGCCGGCGACGAAAACGACATGAAAGCCTGGCTGTAAATACCAATCAATTAAAAAAATAAATAAATTATCAAGAAAAATAGTTAGGGATTATGATCACCATCTTAGCATTTCAACGTTGATTGATGTTGGAAACGCTTCCTTAATGTCATCCTCCGTTATATATTGTCTCAGAGACAACAGGTGTAACCGCAATCGATCGACGCCACGAGCGAGTCTTTCTCTCTCGATCACCGCGATTCTCTCGAACTGCGCTTGCACGAATTCGTCTTCCACGTCGAGTTCCTCTATCAGCTTCTTGAGACCACTCGCGACCTCGCCTCGAGACTCTCCTTCCGTCTTGTCGTCATGAGTGTACAAATAACCTGAAAATGGCAACAACAACAAAAAAAGTGATGAACAATTAACACAAAAAATAAATTAGTTCTAAATTATGCTTACGAATGTCTGATGAAGTAGCGTACATGACCGCAACTTTACTCTTTCTAATGGTCTTATTGAGCGACTGGTCAAACGCAAACCTCGCATCTTCCGCAGTCTTAAACTTCACGAACCCTTCTTCTTCGTCACTAAAACAAACGATAAATATTAGAAAACACACGATTCTTTTTCCCTCGATAAGTATTACTTCGGGTCAATAGTCGCACCCGTTGCTCCGGGAAAAGCTTCCATCAACTCGTCGGTGGTGGTGCTTCGAAGTAGCCATCTGACATTCAATATCTTTTTACAGATACCATCCTTCTGCACACTTCGCTCGATCTGGCACGCTCGTTCGTACTGCGCTTCGACTAATTCCGAGTCGCAGTTCACGCCACGAGCGTACTTGGCGTTTACTTTTTGCTCGTTAATCGTCAAATCTTCGGACGCTTTAAACGCTTCATCGGCATCGGCGGGCGACGAAAACGACACGAAAGCGTTCCTGTAAATGCCAATCAATTAAAAATTAATAAATTAATAATACAAATAGTTAACGGTCGTTGTCACCTTCTTTTCACTTCAATTTTAGTCGATTTTGGGAACACTTTCTTAATGTCATCCTCCGTTATTACTTTTGTCAGCTTCGACAAGTGTAACCGTAATCGATCGATGCCAAACGAGAGTTTTTCACGCTCGTTCCAAGCGATTCTCTCGTATTGCGCTTGCATCAATTTATTCACCTTTTGGTCTTTTTGTTTCGAGTCGTCGGCATCTAAAATACAAAACACAAATTTATCCATCAAAATATCCATCAAAAATCCAATTCAATTAACCTTCAAGTTCGGCGTAAAGAACCGCAACTTTTTTCCCGCCAATAACCTTATCGGTCGCATCATCAAACTCTTCCTTCGCGTCGGCTTCCGAATCAAAAACCACGTGCGCTCCATCTCCTCTACATTAAACAATCGCCAATTACAACCAAAAACATTCTATCAACGAATAAAATCAACCAATACCCTTTCAATTTCTTAATTTGCGAGCATTTTGGGAACGCTTCCTTCAGTTGCGCTTCCGTCGTGTCGTTGGAGAACCATTTAACGACTAACTTAGATTTGTCTAAACCATGAGCGTATTGTTGCCTGGCGATATTGAGTAATCGTTCGTGCTGAAGTTTCAGCAGTTGGTCGTCGCATTCGACCGTAATTCGCACTTTCTTAGACGAATTTGGGTTAATAACGACTTCGGCCGGTCGTTTCTGTCCAACTTTCTTGACGTCTTGAATTTCCGGCGTCGCTGTTGGGGTTTTCTTTCCTTTTTTTCCACGTCTTCGACTTTTTTTAGCGGGATTTTTAACCGGTGGAGCTTCAACTGAAATAAAAACGAATATTTATTTATTTATTTATTTTGATTTATTTTTTTAAATTTTTACCTTCGGAATTATCGTCGACTTCTTCTTCGATTTCGAGATCTTGAGTTTTATCTTCGCTCTCGTTATCTGAATTGAGAGAATAATGTTTAAAATGTTGTAAATTGTTGATTGAGAATTCTTACCGCCGTTTTGTTTGGGTTTTTCGAGTTTTTTCGCCTGGAAATAGCAACGGGGTTGGTTAGCACGTGTGTGGTTTGCGCGAGGTGTCGGGGTTTGTTAAGTTGGAAAATAAAATGTTGGGATAGTTACCGCTAAAGCTGCCATCATCTTCTTCTTCTTTATCCTCGATGGGGTGAGTTTGGCCATTTGGAATTGTTTTATGAGGAATCGGGTAACGGACTTACGAATGGACAAACACGTGCACAAGTGGCGGAAGCGGAAGTAGAATTAACTATTCTACGGAGGTTTACTTAAGACATGAAAAATATTCAAGTTTGTGGGTTTAGAAAATTTGGTGATTTGTTAGGCATTGACTCACAAGAGCGAGTAATTTTTGTGCATAATATTAATTTTAATCATTCTATCATTTTATTTAATAAAAAAAATCGCTATTTCCTTTGCAGGGTGTGAACTGAAAACTGAAGGAATTAAAAATCGGTCGATATAGTAAATAGTGATTCCTGATTTCAATGGAAGTAAAATTTCATCTGTGACAATGAAATCATGGCGAAGCATTTTGTAATTTTAAAAAAATACCATCATTGTGGTATACCGTATTCGCAAACAAGCCTACTTTTTATTATTTCGCCGCAAGATTTTTACAATGTAAAAAAACAAACAAATCATTTCAGTTTTTAAATGAATATACTTATACATTGTTTATTCAGTTTTTTATTTTAAATATTAACTAAACTGGAAACTTCAGTTATTAATTTCGTTTTTGAAGTCCTCCTCTACCTCTACCTCTTCCTCGTCCACGTCCACGTCCACGTCCACGTCCGCCTCTACCTCGCTCCCCAGCATCAACTCCCGGCTTTAAAACAGGATTTTCTTTCTTTGTCGATAATCCATTATCGATCAAATAATCTAAAAACAGCAACAACAAAAAAAATAATAAAAACAATCAACACTAAACATAAATAAGTTCCAAATGATGCGTACTCGTTTCTGATAAAGTAGAATACAAAACCGCAACTTTTTTCTTCTTAATGAACTTTTTCAGCGACTTTTCAAACGCTAACTTCGCGTCTTCCACAGTCTTAAACTTCACGAACCCTAAATCGTCACTAAAACAAACAAATATTAGAAAACACCACGCGATTTTTTTTTCTTCCTCGATAATTATTACTATTGATTAATATTCGCACTCGTGGATCCGGGGAAAGCTTCCATCAACTCGACAGTGGTGGTGCCTTTGGGTAGCCATTTGACGATCAACTCCAATTTATTGACGCCATACGTCAGTCTATTTCGCTCGATCTGGCACGCTCGTTCGTACTGCGCTTCGACTAATTCCTCGTCGCATTTCACGCCTTTATTCCCGCCATAAGCGTACTTCACTTTCACATTTCGCTTATTAATCGTCAAATCTTCCGACGCTTCAAACGCTTCATCGGCATCGGCCGGCGACGAAAACGACACGAAAGCGTTGCTGTAAATACCAAACATTTAAAAATTAATTAATTAATAATAAAAATAGTTAAGAGGTTATTACCACCGGTTAACCATTTCAATTTTGGTTGATTTTGGGAACGCTTCCTTAATGTGATCCTGTGTGATTTGTTTTTTCAGCCCCAGCAGGTGTAATCGCAATCGATCGATGCCATTGGCGAGTTTTTCTCGCTCAGTTACCGCGATTCTCTCGCACTGCGCTTGGATGAATTCGTCGTTCTCGTCGATAACCACTTTCAACTTCTTAGAAGAACTTTTGGGATCGTTCTGCGCCGGTCGTTTCACTCCTTTCGTCTTAATCTCATCGAGTGCTTCCGGGATCTCCACATCGTCGTCTTCATCTTCGGACGTGTCATCATCTTGTGGTTGAAGTTTCGTGGCCATTTTCTGTTTTTTATCGGCTCCTTGTTTCCTTTTTGGTATTTTAACTTGCGGAGCTTCTTCTTCATCTTCGTCATCATCTAAAATTAAAATTAAAAAATTCGTAAAAGTTAAAAATTTCATTTAAATTCGAATATACCTTCGTCGTCGTCTTCAGCGGATATGTCTCGGCTCTCATCGATTTCCAAACTATCGTCTGAATTCACTAAAAAAAAAAATAAATTTACACTTTTTTTTTCGTTTGGGATAATTTTTGTTACCGTCTTGTCCGTTATCGCTTTGGGAATCGTCCTCGTCGTCATCTTCGATCGGTTGTTTGGTGTTTAGCTTCTTTGCCTCGAATTAGAAACAACAAAGTTAGACAAAACCACGTGATAGCAAAATTTTAAAATTAAAAAAAATCGTTAAAGAAAATATAAATTAGAATTAAAATATACCGCTGAAGCTTCTTCCTCCGGTTTCTTCATCTTTTTCATACGAGAAGTAAGTCGAACCATTTCAAAGGTGAAATAAGTCAAGTTTTGTCGCACCGGCGTGGAACTGAAATGGAAGTAGAAACTAATAACAAGTAAAAATTGGTGCGCCGTTGGTGATTAGTTAGGAATTCACTCACAAGGGCGAATAATTTTAGTACATTTTATTGATTTTAGTCATTTTATCATTTTATTTAATAAAAAAAAATCTCTATTTCGTCAACAGTGTGTAAAGCAACTTTTTCTGAACGCACAAACCACACTCTAAAACTTTGGAATTGAACATTTTTTTCTCATCTCAAAGGTCAAATTTTATAGTTGACTGAAATCACGACCAACACTTTCTATTTTACTGTTTTAACAGACTATTGAATTGTTGGTTGTGCTTCTGTTGAGTAAAGTAAAGTATATGCCTATCAATAATAAACAATCGTGGTCTCCAGACCTCCCACACAATTTTTCAGTTTCTCATTTTACAACTTAAATATCAAAGCAATTTGAATTTAAAAAAATGAATTACGAGTATAAGCCGTGGGCTAAGCACTGTAAATTAAGGTGCACAAATTTGGATGAAATCTACTCAAATTTACTAAATTGATCAAAAATTTATACAAATTCGATAAATTCAACTGAAGTTTATTGGAAAAAAATCACTTTTTTCTAGTATAAGCGGTGGCACCTACACCGTAAATTAGGGTAATTTTTGTTTATTATTTTACAAGAAGATTTTTACCAAGTTTATAAAAAAAAAAAAAAATTATTTCATTTCAGTTTTTAAAATAATGTACTTATACGTCGTTTATTCCGTTTTATTTTTAAATCAACTAACTGGAAAATTCAGTGTTTAAACCCGGCTGTAAACTGCATTGTAATCCATTATTTGATCAAATCTAAAAACAACAATAAAATTCAATAAAACAATCAACACTAGAGATAAATTAGTTCCCAATGATGCTTACTAATCTTTGAAGTAGCGTACAAAACCGCAACTTTTTTCTGCTTAATTGTCTTTTGGAGCGACCGATCAAACGCTAACTTCGCATCTTCCACAGTCGCAAAGTGCACGCACCCTTCAACTTTATTACTAAAACAACAATAAACATCAGAAAACACTACGCGATTGTTTGATTTTCTGATCATTTTATTCAATTAATAAAACCGCCATTTTTGTTTATTTTTTATTTTATTTTTATGATTTAACTACGATTCTGTATAGATAAAACACAATATAAACAAAAAATGTCTTATTTATTTCATTCTATTTCATTTATTCTGTTTCAATCTTCGTTTGTTGAACAGCTTTTTTAGCCTTCGCATTCCTCGCTTTCAAATGACTACAAAAATAAAACAAAATAAATAAAATAAACATTAACATCGGAAAACATCGGAAATTACGCTTTCTTCAATTCATCTTTCGGTCCTTTCAGATTATCGTACACAACATCAACATTCATGTCACGAATTTGCAAATCGACCGAATCGTCAAACGCTTTCTTGGCCTCATCCTCCGAAGCAAACAAAACGTAAGCTTTTCTGTAAAAACAACAAATATTAATAAAACCATCTAAACAAATCACATTAACTCAATTACGTTGCAGCCTTATCGACTTGTGTGGCGTTAGGAAACAATTTCTTCACGTCATTGATAGTTGCTGCCCTCGGGAGGTGACCGACAACCAACCGCAATTTGTTGATACCATATTCGGCATTGTGGGCTTCAATTTCGTAGTATCTTTCGTACTGCAATTTGAGGATTTCGTCGTCGCATTCGATCGTCACTTTCACTTTTTTGGGAGAAAGGTTCGCGTTATTTTCGGCTTTTCTTTTAGTTCCATTCGTTATTCCTTTGGGCGTCGTGACTGACAAACGTTTGGCTTTTTTCGACGATCCTGGAGTCATTTTCGGCCCTGTTTCTTCGGATTTTTCGGCTTTTACCTGCGAACAACACGTGGTACCAAGGTTTAGCATTGGAAAATCGTTTTTAAATAAAAATAAATGAGTTATACCGTTAAGGATTTGTTCATCTTATTCTGCTTCGGTGTATTGAGTTTAGTCATAATGAAATATAATTAAACTTATATTATGTTTTTCACGTTGAAAATGTCCGCTTGCAACGTTTCCCTCCAAGAATATTGAATGGCGATAACTTCCGGCGCGTGTGTGTATAGCCTAGACCATGGCGTAGACAGTTAAAATTGAAAAAATGTTTTTACATCCAAAAAACTAACATTAATTTAAGTTTATTTTTAATTATTTTTATTCAAATTTTATTAATTACTATGTACAATTGTATTTAAATCAAAATAAAATATGTTTTTAATTTACAAGACGACCGAACACCCTAGTGAGAAAACATGAAACCACTCGATGTGTTTAAGTCAGGGCTGTCCAACACGCGGCCCGCGACCTCAGTTTTTGCGGCCCGCGGAGCGGGCTTCTAAATGTATAAATTACCCTCAAATACAAAATTTC